>BGPT01002892.1:41288-61619 GCA_003297045.1 Symbiodinium sp. clade C Y103
GAAGAATGTAGTGTGAAGTCTGAAGCGTGGAGTGTTAAGAGTTGAGTGCGCAAGTGTGCAAGTGTGGAGTGTGAAGTGCGCAGTGTGAAGTGTGAAGAATGCAGTGTGAAGTGTGAAATGTGGATTGTGCAGAACGCAGTGTGAATTTTGAAGTGTNGAGTGTGAAGTGCGCAGTGTGAAGTGTGAAGAATGCAGTGTGAAGTGTGAAATGTGGATTGTGCAGAACGCAGTGTGAATTTTGAAGTGTGGAGTGCGAAGTGCGCAGTGTGAAGCACAGCACATGTGCGCAGCGCACGCACGCACGGGCCTGACTCACGCACGGTGCAAGCAAGTTCTATAGATGAAAAAGGTCTTATAGTATATCCAAAAGGCAACTTCCGCCCCGCCTCGTGCGGGAACTACTGGTAACATGCACAAACCATGGTTTCCTGCAAACTTTCCCTTCAACCAATCCCATGACCAGAGGATAACCATCCAGCTGCGTTGTGGAAATGCGCTGAGGCATCACACCATGGAACTATCCACTGAACCAGATCGTGCGGCACCTAAATTTTGGGTGACAAAATCCATTTGAGAAACTGAGATTTGCGGCTGTGTATATGTGATGGGGTTCAATGTGATATTCCATGAGATTTGGGGGAAAAGTCCAGGCAAAGAGTGGGAAATTCACCATCCATGCACGTTTTTTTTTGATTTAACCAGCCAATTCGCACGAATCCAAAATAGATCAATGAATACATACAGGTATGTAAATATGCATAATTGAGCTGTATATATATATATATACCTGTTCATATTTGAGATAATATATATCATCATATATCTACCAATATGAGATCACACATCGTGTCTTGAGGCTTGCAAAGTCTTTCCGGCCATGCTGGTTGGCTGTACGGTGGTGGTGAAACCGAGCGAGGCGAGAGCTGCACACAGTACAGTTCAGTTGATTTGCTGGATGAGAACTGCCCGACTGGGTTTGTTCAATACTGGGGGGTGCTGAAAATCCATTGATCCTTGATGATTTTGACGAATTTTGATGATTTTTGATGGTCCATTTTTGAAAGTTAAGCCAGTTCAGCGCCCCCCAAACGCTTTGGAGATCCTCAAATCTGGGCGCAGGTCACCCCTGTTGTGGCATACATCCTGAGCGAAGCAATCCATGAGGCCTGATCTCGCAGTTTTGACCTCAATCCATTACCCGTAGATCATCCGTTCATCGGCAGGCAGGAGTGCCTCCGGGTGTGTACAACATGGTCATGGGCGACGGTCCGAATTGTGGAGAGGCGGAATATTGGGGAAGGGTCGGTATTTGGGGCAAATCAATGATCCTTGCAGACATGTTCAGGTGGAACCTTATACACTTATACACTGTGGAAAAGTAGGCCAAAAGGATGTAAGGGACAACAACTAGCATACCTTTGGGCCAGTGGAAAGGATCTTGCTATAAATTGTCAAATTGTCCTACCATTTTGCTACTAATTCCTAGACATTTGAATATGTTAGGCAATTAGACCAATTTTTTCTGAGCTTTCACAATGCGCCTCATGTCGTAGAGCCAGTGCCATAAAGCTCCAGTTCACACAACTGTTTTTACTCTATATATATATATATATATTAACCTATATTAAATCAAAACCCTACAGCCTACAGGCTCCACCCCGTTTGTCAGGTCATTGCCGCACACCCGGACGTGGACCTGGTCAGCTTCACCGGATCCACACGAGCTGGGCGAAGGATTTCGGAGGTGGCAGCCAAAACCTTGAAAGGAGCAGCTGAGCTCAGCTGAGCACCGGAGGTGGCCGGATTCTGATCGATCCAAGGGTGATTCTGATCCAGAAATAGGAAAAAAACTGGTATCCCCAAAAAAATCCTAAGTTTGGATCCGCATTTGGGTCCTGTCTAGTTGGATGGGGGTACAAGACATTTTGGGCCAATTTGTTGAAAGATGGGAAAATGATGACAAACCGCATTACAACGATGGATGAAACCAACGAACGCGTCACAAGGTCCGAACGGAGCTTGGTGGTAAGAGTGCAGCATTGTTGCTTGAGGACGGCGGTGGTTGGCTGGGACTATGGGATACTGTCACACCAGCTCTGTTGCAGATTTCAACAGAGGTCAAGACTAAGACTCAACCAACCTTGACTAAAGTGGAAGTGGAGGATGCCGATTTCAAGAAGCTCGTGCCAAAGTTTGTGATGCAAGTCATGTGCCAAAGCTCAGCCATGCTTCCTCAAACACAGCCTTACCACCTGCACCGCCTTAGCACTGAGGTCGAACAGCGGGCAATCCTGCAACGCCTTGAGCCGCATGCTGGTTCCAACCAGCCGCCGAGCTCTCAGCGCATCTCTGAGCCAGGCATTGTCCGGTGGGTTGGGTAAATGGAACTGGAAACCAAGAAACTTGCAGATGATTTTCACATTTTCCGCAGTAGTGGTGACTTCATGTGACTTCCGATTGCCAGGTGAACGTCAGAGGGTTCCAATATGTTCCAATGCACTGCTGGCTGACCTTGCGACCTGCAATGCTGCGCAAGCAGTGAGGTCGTGCCGAAGCGATTGAACTTGCCAAGAAGGCCCCAATTATGTCCGAAGACAGTGGGATGTCCAAGTTGTCTTCCAATCCGACTTGGCAAATCTTCGCAAGACTGCCGGCCAGGTGGTCGAGGGTGTCAAAGTCGGAAAATCGGCAGACTCCAAGGCTGATTCTGGATGTGACAGATTCTAGCTGTGTGTGTGTGTGTGATATTCGGAGCCCCATTTCTACCTTTTTGGGCTGAGAACCCACAGGAAAGAAATGAAAAGAACAACAAATTCCAGACTTGGACAGGCAAGCATTGGCCCCCTCGCATCTCAAGCGCTTTGAACTCAGTTACTTTGATGGACTCTACAAACCATGGTTGAATCAGCTCCCACAGCTCGCTCTGAGGCAGTGGGAAAGGGTTCAAGGCTACATCCAGACGGGCATCAAGGACTTCAAACTCATGATATATGGAATTATGATGATGAATTATGGTGAATTATGTATGTATGTATGTATGTATGTATGTATGTATGTATGTATGTATGTATGTATGTATGTATGTATGTATGTATGTATGTATGTATGTATGTATGTATGTATGTATGTATGTATGTATGTATGTGTGTGTGTGTTTCCGTAAATAATGTTCCCCATGTTCAAGTGGCATTTTTTTGGGGGGGCCGCATCTAAGCAGATAACCCCATCTCAAAATCAGACGAAATGCTGAACATTTTCCAATTCTGTGCCAATGTGGTCACAGGAAGGTGCCAATCTGGTCGCTGGTGGTCCTGGGAGACCTGAAGGCCTTGAGGAGGGATTCTTTGTCCGCGCCCTGGCATGGTGGGTCTCACGCCGGGACGGGTGGAAAAATGATGGAACATGATGATAGACCATGAGGTTGTGGGGTTCAAATTTTGAGACAATAACTCCATGTTGTGCTCAATTTGCACTACGTCTGAGGTCAAACCCACGATTTTCGCAGATGCCAGATCCTGAAGGATCCTGCTGTTGGATGTCCTGATTCGTGCTGATCCAGCAAGGCTGTTTCATTTTGGATACTTTGTGAGTCTTTGAATATCTTTGATACTCGTATGGAGGTTTCCTAAAAAAAGGGGTACAGTACCCCTAAATCATCCATTTAAATTTTAATGGGATTTTCCAGTATAAACCATCCATTTTGAGGTACCCCCATTTATGGAAACCCCCATATGGGATCAGGATGGATCAGGAATATCATGCTATTGAGCTACATCGCACGGCGGACGTGATCAATTTTCTCTGTTGATCCTTCAGGTCTTCGATATCACATGAAATGGAGAATACTCAATAATGTATCATATGTATTGCATATATAACACAATCATATACACAAAAGTATATAATGATATATATGTATATACTGTACATATCTATACATGCATATCATATCACATATCTATCGATTCCAACAATGGTAGGCCAATCCACTAAATGTAGATGAAGATCTCATGTGTATTTTCCAAGCGTTTGGCTCAAAAGCGAGTGACTGGGGCTGGCTTTCTCTTCTCCTGCACCAGCCCCTCGGCAAAGGTTGCAGAAATCAGTTCCGACTTGCCTGCCATATGTTTTCAACATGTTCTATCTATGTAGGTGTTGGATAGGTTCGTAAGCCGGATAGCTAGTAGTTACTTAGTCAGTTACTGTAGGTACCGCAGGTAGTCGTTTATTGCTATGTCCTGTTTCATCAATGAAGATTTGGGTCAGTTCAAAGTTTCAAAGTCTTGGGAGATCCACATCCCTGGTGGATCCTAGTGGCCTGGTGCCTCTGAGGCAACAGTCACCATCCAGCAATCCAGGTACAAGGATGAAGCTGGAAGCACAGTCGCCTGGCAAAGTATCCTGGAGATCTGTGGATATCTGGATGACCATAGTTTTGTGGGTTTTCCTTGTGTGAAACCTGAGATTTCCATAGATTTCCAGCTTGTCTTTGGCCCCCCCAAGGTTGGCCAAGAGGCAGGCGCTGTTCCATATAGCCACCATGGCAGAGAACGCGCAAGCCATGGCGGCTGTGTGTGCTCTGGTGATGAAGGCACGACCTGAGGCGCGGCGCTGATCTTCCCGCAGGATTTTCATAGGCAAAAAGGTGAAGAGTCCCAGGGATTTTTCACCCTTTTAATGGGATTGATGGGAAAAATCATGATGAACCAAATGGGTTGAAGATTGTTGAATCATCCAGCATCACTAAGCATCACTCAGCAATCCTGTTCTTTCAAACGTAACACAGGTGGCCACATGAGCAAGAGAGTCTTTTCGTATTTGTTGCATGCATTCGAGCGTTGTCATCATTGCAGCTGAATCCAACAATGGAAGGATCCACCTCTGCTTGAAGACGCACTACTGCCATCCAAGAACAGCAAATTTCAAGATCACATGTGACTTGGCAGCGAAGCCGAAGCACTGGATGAATTTCGCTGCGAGACTACTGTACCACAAAGTGCTTCTCATGACATATGTTGGAGTTGAAGGACCACTGCGAGAATTCACATCAATTTTGCTGCATTCCAAGGGCAGTGATCTCTTCAGCAGAGGCGGCAGTTTTGACAGCAAGACATGTAGGAAGATGTGGAATGCAGGTATCATATCAGTGCCTGAAAGATGTCAAGGGGAAGTCCAAATGTCCCAGCATGTCCCAACGTGTCCCAACGTGTTCCAACCTTTTTGACCTTTTGCCGAAGATCGAAGTCTGTTTGCCGATGCACGACAAAACAGGAGATATCTGAGCAGAACAAGGTCACGAGCCTTCCCAGCCCGCAGCTTGCGAGGCTGTGATGGACAGTGACGAGCATAGCAGATCTGTTCCCTTGAGTTCCAATCCACTACGAACGTCTAAACATAGGATTTGGTTTTGCGTGATTTCACATGATTTCACACTTGTAATCATTTCAACATCTTTCGGCTGGATTTTTGATGGTTTTTGTGTTCCGCAAAGTTCCACATATCTTCAGACTCAAAACATAGGTGCATCTCTGGTTTGCTGTATTCGCTCAGCACTGCATCAGGTGCATTTTGGCCGACAGCTTGCGTGGCAACACCAGGTCGCTAGCATCCCATCGATGTTTGATCTTATATATCTTGTTCGCTTGTGTTGGCTTGATCGCTTGAAGTCAAACTTCAAGAGTGTTTTTGCAAGCCCACTTTTTTGCCATCGTTTTCCGATCTGCTTTGCAGGGGCCTCATGGAGTACATTGAAACATCCCCAGGTTCGTGGCCGTTGCAGACAAGTATTGTCAGTCCAGAAGATGGCACAGCACCACAGGTTCTGCTGGCAATTCTCATCCATTCTGACTTTGTCAAAGGTCAATTGGATGGTTTAGAATGGAAACCCCCATTAAAATGGATGATTTGGGGGTATCCCTATTTTAGGAAACCACCAATTCTCCTAAAAGAAAGCAGCAAGCCAAATGCAGGGCATTTGGACGAGCCAAATGGCGATGAAGTGGACAGTGATGAGGAGAGCCGCCCCGCCCGTGCAGCTGTTTAGATCACCATGGGATCAGATGGGTTTAGCTACCCCCACAGGATATAAAAGTCAAATCCCACTATAATAAAAAGTGACGAATCACTTTTTTATTATATTTTATTTTTTAAGGGGTTACACCAACTTAGCACGACAAAAGCAAAAGAAATAGAACCTTAGAACGCCAGACTTTGACGCCCCTGCAGGATGACGCTTCAGACACGGACGACTGACCCATGGTTGCATTAGGCATGTAATGCAGGCCGTGCAAAAGACTTTGAAACATGAACCATGAAACTAGGATCCTTTTCCAGCTATAAAATGATCACAATGAGTGTGCATGAGATGGTATGATCCCAACTTAACTCGAAACAGGCATTGTAAGCAATTTGATGACATGAACATAATCCCTTGCCTGTGTCGCATGTTTTTATTTAATTTAAGTGTTTCCAACACCTGTGGGCACAGAAACATACAGAAACTGTGAAAACAGTGTGAACAACTTTTTGTTGGCTTTTTTCTCACCTCAAAGTACTGAGCATTCCAGCATTTGTCATTAAACAACATGCTATCTCAAGATTGCTACTCATAGGGGGATACAATTCCCACGGTCCTGGCTCATCATGCCAGGTGAAGAAGTGTGCGACTTGTCCGACGCGGACTGGTGGAACCCTGGAGCGGTGAATGATGAAGATGGCTACGCACCAGATTGCCCTTGTGATTAAAGAACCATAAGCTGTAGCAGGTGGATACAGATGGATGATGTGGGTCGAAGAGTTGACCCTGGGGTCCAGACGTTGACCAGCTTGTCAGTTCAGCAAGTGGGACTTGCTTGAATTTACACAAGTGCTTTTAAGACTACGTTTTGAGATGTCAATGGCAATTTCGGGGAGAGGCAGTGCTTCATTAAGATCTATTGCAAGACTTACTCATCAAGGCTTCAATTCAATTGTTGTTTGTATTTGTTTGAGTATCTTCTTTAATCGCATTACAATTGCATTGCCTTCAGCTGATCTTTCTGTGGCGCACTTGTATATGCTGGCGACTGGCATCAGCATCAGAGGGCCACTAGTGACGACAGCCCCCGATCTTCCAATGCAGAGTGCAGATCCAGATGACTCCATGGGTGCGATGATTCATGAGCCATGGGAATGAGCCGAAAACAAGCCAAGACACGAAGAAAGCTTGGAACATGTCGGAACATGTTGGAACTGGGTAGTTAGTCTAAGTCGGGACCCCCAAATAATCATCACATATCTATCTAGATTCTCTTAGATTTGGTCAATTTTAGCTGGAAACCAGTTCTTGATGATTTTGATGGCTTGTTGATGCGCCTCAAACCCGGCTGGTCTTTTGTCTACTTGTGGCAAGAGGCCATTTTGCTCATAGATCAATCCTGCCTTTTCGGATTGGGATGACCTATGTATTATGTACGTACATACAGACACCTCTACTGTTACAATAGAATGTATATGATACACCGTATGTGTATAGTATAGATACATATTGCATTCATATTGCATACGATATATGGGTAGATTGCCATATTATCATATATCATCAATGTAGATATCAATAGATTGATGGGTGATTCTGGTTCCCCACCAAAGCCCCCATACCTTCTGATGAGTTTGTTCGTTTTTGCAGCTGTCACCCAATCTTTGCAAACATGGTTAGACGAACGTTGATGTCAGTCACAAGAGTGACTTGGATCAATCTGTCGCATCCAAGTGTTGAACAGGACTCTAGCATCAAACGCCAGTCCTAGCATTCATTGCCATCCGCTCATAGATTAGTTTCCTGTCTCTGTTCAGCTAGGAACCAGAATTGACCTTTATGTTTTGAATGCTGAGAGAAACTGTTCAACCAACCAGATGTACCATTGGTGTTTCTACATTATTCAGCAGCCTGTGCATAACAGTGTGCAGGCTGCACTGTACGCTTACAATTTTTGTCAAGTACGACATAGTACGACGCATTCGCTCAGGTGGAGATGGTAGCAACTGGGGCTATCGACAGCCGCCAGAGTAGTGAATGTGGCAGCCATGTCAGTGCCATTAGGAAGCAGTCGATAGCAGTCGTCAGCTTCCTTTGCATGGGGCCATTCCATCATCCCAAGGGATGGATTTTGTGGCTTGGTCAGCTCTTCTTTTATAGAGCAAGGACAGTATGCCAATTCCACGACTTGCGCCCTGTTCTGTGTACAGTGGGTCCCGGACACAGCGATAAGTCACCAGGGTATGGCAAGCAGGACACAGATATCGCAGATTTTCACGAAAGGAGTTGAAATTGGGAAAACGGTCAAGAGGATATCTGCGTTTTGAATGATTGAAACTTCAATCAGAGGAGTCAGATGATGTCCACTTCTTACTTTTTCAAGCTTGTGGCTTGATCCAGAGTGACTGCAAAATATTTGCGACTGCTCTTTAAATCCGAGATGTTGGGAGCAGGGCGTAATTTTCCGTGGGCAAAACACGCGCAATTTTGTCCCGCTGGTGACTCGCAAGCGCATTTTGAAACTACTTGGCTTGGTACCGAGGATTGCTTCAAAGCTGTATCATTCCAAGATGTTTTGCCTCATTAGCACCATGGTATACCACGGTGATGCTTGCTTTTAAAGACCGACGAGACCAATCCATCTATCGACCAGCGAATCCTTGGGGCTGAGTTGGGTAAGTTTGGTAGGCACCTCCTGTAGTGTTTTTCGAAGGTGCTGAAGCTCAGACAATCATGAAGGGTTGATGTACCAAAACCTGGTTCCTGGTGAGTCCACCCTATTCGTTTAATTCGCGCCTCAACTGGCCATGCTGCGTTTGCCTGAAAAGAACAGGCCGAATTCGATCCGGTCAACGCGTACTGAGTGGCAACATCCACCATCCTGAAGCAATCAGAAGAAGAGCATGAAGAACAAAGTAGTGGAAAAAACAGCCAACCTTGGGTTTGTCTGAGAATAGGGTATAACATGGTATAACTGGATTTTGAGGTATGCTCCATGTTTGGACAAATCCACTTGAAAGCCTTCTGAACTTCTCAGCAGGACCATCAGGACCTCAGAGTATCTCAAAATCAAGATTTTTCATCAGGATGGTCGCGACAGAAACGTCAAGGATGCCGGGGTCACAGTGTTCTTTTGGCCGGAAAAATCATCCAAAAACAGTTTATATAAGTACTGCGTGATGAAGACGAAACGGTATAGAGCATGAACGTGCACGTACTTCATCGGCCTATCTGTGGCCTTAATTCGACTGCCGTCGCAGAGGGACATGTGGTGGACCCCAAAGGTGGGAAAGTGTAAACACCAACGGTATTGAACTATAACTGCTTCGGCATCTCCTGTTGCTGTGGTTCGGATTGATCGGATTGACGATTTTCTCTCTGGAAGTCGTCCCTCTTCCCTTTGCGAGTTTTTGCAGCCGCAACTGAGTGCAGAATACGCCGCAACTGAGTGCACCGCAGGATCAATTTCCAGGTGCTCCATTGCCGGTTGAAATTGGGGACACTCTGACGAGACCTGATGAGACCTGTGATTGCAATGTCTATCGCAAAGCAAAAAGACTCCGCCTGCGAGGACCAATTGAGGACTGTATGGAGGAATCCAAAGTGATCTAAAGGTAGGGTTTTAAAGCTAGGGGACCCCAACTATCAACCACAGGGAACTTGTATCCACTAGGAACTCCTGGAGTGGATTCTACAGTTGTGGTGTTGCCCGAAATTCTAGACAGCCAGGGAAGTCATCTTTCCATCGGTTTTGGTTTGCAGATGTTCACCCCCGTGGCCCCGTGGCTGTCGTCACAAGGTTGACAACAAGATGACCATTGCGCAAGAAGAGATCTTTGGACCAGTCCTCTCCATCATTCCCTACGAGTCTGAAGAGGAGCCAGGAATGACAATGTCAGCCATGAGAAAACACAGGGTGTTTGCCTAGAGATGGGGTCAGCATGGGCCCTTGCTGGCCTGGACATTGCCATTTTAGATATATATCTTGGTATGTATTGGTGGTGGTACCAATTTTTGGACAAATCCACGTCTACGCATGATGCAAACCCCCTTCCAGGAAGCTATTCGCATCGCAAACGATACTGTGGCTAGCTCAAGTTCAAAAAGCCTAGCAATGTGCGGACAGACATCACATTTATTCTTGATCCTGTTTGTGTTGCAGAAGTCGAATGCTTCGCAGTTTGGCAAATTTAGGTTTGTCTGAAAATGGGGTGCCCCTAAATGCACTGTTTTATCATCGTCTTCCATATCAACGTTGAATAACGTTGACATTTTGGCGGTATACTATGGTATACTAGTATAACATTTTCAGAGACATCTATTTCTCAACTTTCGCGAACAGACGTGGTGCCCATGTTTCGCATGGACGGGGCGGTGCCAGGTCTATGGCTTGAACAACGCAGTAGGCAGTGCCTCTGAAGAGCGAGCGATGCAAGTGGTCTGAGACTGAGTGCGACTGAGTGAGGTCAGGATACGAAAGAAAAACAATCAGAAAAAATATAAATATAGCAACAATATGCAACAATAATGATGATAAGCAGTGATTTCTCACTCGCGATATCACAATCAGCAATCCTGACTCTAGCAAAAGCCCATGAAAGCCCTCACTCTGTACCATATTATATTGTGAGTTTGCAGTATTTTTGTACGAAAGTGTAGCAGCATATCATATCATTATGATAGACATAAATAGAAAGGGTAAGTGTCTGCCTCTGGGGCCCTTTCTGACTCGAAAGAATCTCTTGACCTTCGGATAGTTTATGTTTTTTCGTTGGCCATGGGGATCAGACTCAATTCATCAAATTCCATTCATGAAGTTGTGCAATTTTGTGACATCCAGAAATTCAGGACATGTTGAACCCAAAGCCATGAACGTTTGAAAGCATGCAGTGGCTTCCAGCCAGGTTTGTCAGTGTCCAAACAGCCCGTTGGTCCAAGTCATGAACCCCCTCCAAGCCGGGTTGTCTCAAAATTTGAAACCCATTCCATGCCGAGCTATATGTCAATCTCTATCATCATGTTCCCATCATTTTCCCAGCTTTTTCCCAGTGAAATTGCCAGTTTTTGGTATCCCCTGGGATGCCGGTTTTATGATTCCAAGGCTCGAAAGCTCCGCTCGGGGATGGTCATGATCAACGACACCACCAGCCCAGCCCTTTGGGATCCTTTGGGAAAGGGTACAAATACAATGTACATATCACACATCCAAAAGATATCCAACAGAATGCCATGGATATCTCCCCTATAAAAAGTTTTTCTGCAAGTTGTCGCAACCAGGACATGTTGGAAGATCAAATCAGTGCTTGGCTAAGTCCTTCCAGATGCACCTTTTGGTGGCTACAAGCAGAGTGGAGCTGATCTCAGTGGCCGGAGGGATGGCACCGGCAGTGGGGTGGGATTGGGATTGGGAATCCGCTTGAGCACTGAGGAAATGCCCGTGAGTGGGGCACCATGGGAATCGAAGAATATTTGGTCACCAAGACCATGGCTGGCAAGCCAAAGTCCAATTTGTAGCTCAGGATGAGTCAAAGACATTCAAAGACCATGACTTTTGTCTGGCCGCCAAACTGGATTTGCGTTTGATCTTGTCCAGGTGGCCCTGGGATTTCAATTTTGTTGCTCGTCTAAGCACAGAGCAGTAGATTAGTCCGCAGACGAGCCCGGAGGTTTGCTCTTATTGGCTTGAGAATTCTGCGCAAAATTTTCATGAAAGGTGGGCTGGACGTCAGCTTTCTGGAAGGCTAGGTATAGGCGGTATAAGCGGTATAGGCATTTTGCACTATTTTGCGTTGTTTTGCATGGGGATGAGAGTTGCTCAAAATCAGCATGTGCAGACAGAAATAGACAGAAGAAGCTCGCATGCATGTGTGCGACAACCATTTGTACTGCGCCGCAGGACGTTGAAAAACTCAAGGCAAGAAAGTCTTGCGTTCTTCCTTCAAATTTGGAACCACATCTTGGAAATCCAGTCCCTTTTCATCACAAACTCTTTATCTTTCTTTGCATCGCGGTCATTGAGGCCGATGACCGCTTCAAAGATCATCCTTTTGTGGCGCTTGTTCATCGCCAAATCACTTGGCTGCGTGAGCTCTACGACTCTAAGGCTCAAGCCTCGGGGCAGTTGCGTCATGTTCACGTCATGTTCGCCATGTTCATGAAGATGTTGATGATTCATCGAATCATTCAATGATGATCTTATCATTGATCCCCCATGATTATACCATATCAATATATATATATATATATTTATATACATACATATCAATCCATATCATCCCATCATTCGTCGCACCGAAAGGTGCCTTGGGGTTTGATTCATGGCTGGAGCCTGAGCTCCTGAGCATTTTGAAGCAGCGAAACGATCAGCGCTGCTTGTGCTGGAACAAAGGTGATGCTTTCCTGGACAATACCCTTTATGAGGCAAAGAGTTGGCTGATATGAACTGATATGAGATGAATGTGGATGTGAATTTCAGCAGGATACTAGCAAACTCATCAGCGATCCACACCCAAATAGCACAGCCATGAAGCAACTCAGCAGATTTGCATCGATTTGCAGTATTCGGAATTATACATTGAAACATCTTGAAACCACATTCGAGAATGATGTCAGGCTTTTCCAGTTATAATATACATGTTACAAGTTAGTTTAGAAGCTTATAAATAGAAGCCCCATTAACATCCATTAACCAATACTAACCATAGTTATATCATGTTATATCATACCCAGAAACCCATCCGTCAGATGTCACAGGATGGACCTGGACCTGACTGCAAGCTGTTGGCCCTCATCGATTGGGAGGACACTGATGTTTGTCCCTATGTGTACATATACTGTATGTATGTATATATAAATGAGATTGGGTCATTATGATATATGAGAACTTTTGCTCATTTAATGTACAGCCATGAGTTGTGTTGGTGCAGTTGGCCACCGTTCTTTATCGTGTCCATCCAGTGCAAAACTGGCTTCATGACCTACTAGCGGTAGTACATGGGTCTGTCCAATGGGGAAAATGGTCAGAAACATGATGCTTAACCAGTGGATTCAGGGCTACCCAATTCTCAGACAACTCACATTTGCAAGGCTTCAATGAAGCTAGACTGGTAGAAAGTGGCATGGTTGGTTTCTGCTTGGGACTTGATTGCTGGTATTTCTGCAGCTTTGGCTCCGTACACCGGCAAACAGCCATCATATGACATGCATGAAGCTGACCCAAAGTCGACTATTGATTCGCTTTTACGCATAAGCCAATATGAGCTGAAATCTTTTATATAGTAGATTGATATTGGCTTTCGTTCGGCACCACGCAGGTCGGTAGGAAGTTAGGTCCCGAGCAAAATGACAGATAAAGGGAATCCCCACGGACTAAACAAAGGGTCCGTCAGGGTAGTTGAAAAGCATCCACCGTTTTCCATCTCTCAGATCTCTCAGCAACAGATGTGCCGACTGCAAAAGTTCGATCGCCCTGTGTGTGCCACGGCACTCCGATACTTCTCGCAAGCAAGGCAGTGGCACCCAGAAACATTGTGTCATGAATTGTCATGATGGGTCATGGAGACTTGCAAGCAGCAGCTACATTACGGACAGTGTTGGCAAGCCAACGGTTCACAGAATTGCCATCCAAACTGCTTGTGCATATCGCTTCAGTGGAGGTCTGTGAATGAAAAGGCTATTGAGAGTCCTTGGCCGCCTGTCTGTATGTAGTTGTAGTGCGTTGATTGAGATTGATGCTGACGCCATCCATCCATTAGAATTTTTGATCTATCATTTGTCGTAAGCAAGATAATGCATCATTGATTACTTGCTATTGTCTATAATCTGCCATCATGATAATCGATCCATTGGATATTCACAGAGGCTATCCCTGGAACATCCTTGAGAGCAGTCAGGAGATCTAAGTTCTCAGGACCCATGAAATCAAACTGTTTTTTCCATGACACCATCAACGATCCGTCGCAAAAGCCATATTTGTGTGTGCTGCTCTTGACACAGCGCTTGCATTTTGAGGCACGAGTTCACTCCGAAAGGTTTGGCAGTTCTGAACACAGCAGGAGCCGCAAGGGGGACAGGTTCAGATGTCCGGTAGCTTTGGGTGAACTGGGTCCAATATGCTCGGATCCATACAAAACTTTGTTGTTGATAAACACTGGGGTATGGCATGGTTCAACACCGCAATTACGTTGATGAAAATGAACAACCATTGCATAAGCCCAAAACAATCGCTGCATGGCCTTAGAGTGTGAGGAAATCTATGTGCTTTGGCGGCAGCTGGAAGCCATGACCATGTCATGGTGCGTCTACTGTCTGGCGCAGCGGCTTCTTGCGTGGCTGAGACAAACATGATGCTTTTATCATCTTTTATCATCTTTTATCATGAGTTTAATCGCAAACTTCACAATCAGTATTAATCAATGGGGGGCTATTTTTGGGGGAATATGTTTTTCGTTTTGGGCATTTTTTTGGATTCTGTTTCCCTGCTTAAATGCTTTTCTGCTTCTCTGCTTTTTGCTTTTCTACTGCTTTTCCCTGCTTCTGCTTTTATGCTTCTTTGCGTCTCTGCATTTCAACTATTCAACAAAATAAACCAACCCTGAACCAATCCTAGATAAACCCTAAAACAAACCTAAACAAACCCTGGTCGCAAAATACCATCCAAAATGAAACGTTTAATGGTTGCAAGTAACGTGGAAAATGAGAGGTTTGAACTCCAAAATGTTGAAATTACAGTTTCCAGTCCCAAAATGCTGCAAATTGCAAGAAAACGGACAGAACAGCAGATTAAAAAAACCCAAAACGGAAAACAACATAATTCCCAAAACAATTCCGGACCCTTAATCAATTAAGACCCAAAGGACTGTTCTTATTTGTTCTTTGAGTTTGTCTGTTTTGAACGTCCGACAGGTCGCATCCTTCAACTTTTTGATGCCAAAGCCGTTGAAGACGCACCAAAAGACCGCGGGAATTTGGGGCGTCGCATTTGCCGCGTTGCATTTCGCCAACCTGGCCCTGTTACTGCGAGAACGAAACCACAGCCTTCATTTGACGGATGAACAGGAGGAGATCTACGAGCATGGCTTCCAAAGCCATGGGGTGACGCCAAGACAATTCACCAAGCTTTTGAAGGCCATCCTTGGCATAGCAGGCTTAATCTAAGATTTACTGTAGACTTTTAGACTTTAAAACCAAGTTGGATGGGATAGATGGTGATGATGTTCATTACGAGGATCATTATTGTCAGTATTGTTGCCTGCAGGCAGGGGCCAAGTTCAAGGATTATGGCCCAGGAGACACTCAGCAGCACTTGAGGCCGAGATTTCTAAAGGCTTTGTGCGTGCACAGTCCATATCCCATGGCGATGAATTGCATGAATTGTGGGTGAAGATAGCAATCCATATCCATCCATTGTCATTTGAGGAGCAGATTGTGGTCACTGGTGATGCGGTCCAAAAGGTTTTCTACGTCGCGAAAGGTACCTGTGTCGCCGAGCATCCTGGGGGAGTTGCGAATATCGAATACCACCAGGACTGGCTGCGCGCGATGACTTCAAATAGGTTGAGTTATCGGACCATGTGGGGGGCTCCCCAAAATCGTAATAGTTGGCTACTAAAATTGTACTCCCAAGATTATCTAAACACCCTGAAGGTTTATCAATCCGAGGTTGACATGACTTGTGATTTGTTTCGGGTGACAGCCGAACATGTTGAATTAATGATGCTAAACGAAAGCCGCATCAGCGCACGCCATTGACTGATTGAGGTTGAGAGCCCTGCTTTTGCAGTGTTTTCTTTTGGTTTCATGGCATCCATTCTACATAATCTGTTTCGTTTCCTTTTCCCATTTTCTTCTTGCAGATCTTGAGGATGTCTTCATCGGTACACTTTGGCCAAATGTGTGGCGCGCGGAGTTCCTGGGTGTGCCATATGTGGAGAACGAACCTGACAAGGACGGCGACGCCACAGCAATGAATCAACCTTCACGAGAATTCCATGATGCTACGTGCTATTCGATCTACTTTGAAAGGTCTGGTTGATCTTGTTGCCAAGTGCAGAAAGATGGGACACTCGCATTTTGGTAAGCAATGGTAAGTACTCCTATCGGTAAATTAAATCGATTAAATGCCGTGGAACTTGTTTGTATCGGCACATCCAAAAACATGGTCCTTTTCTCCAAATTGATGCTCCATGTTTTGATCAAGTTGACCCCAGTGATCCACCTCTTTGTCACGTTTATGTTGCAGGAGGACTGGGAGGATTCCTGGCTGATCGAGAAAGCTGAAGCCCGCGCTAAGAGACACCACGGCAGCACTGGGGATCTGCATGCGCTGTTGAGATCCGGCCTTGAGGTGCCAACCATGTCCTGGCCATGGCACTGATGATGATGATGATGATGATGATGATGATGATGATGATGATGATGGATGGATGAGATTTTTGGGGTAGCATGGGGTAGCCCAGAGTTTGTTTTTGCAGGTTTTCTAGACAATGCCATGATCCCATGCTACCTTGCCAGGAGAAGACAGGGCCGCTTACCAACGTCAGAACAGGTGCCGGGGGCAACCTCCGGAAGTGCTGAGGATTTTCTGAATGTTCCAATTTCCATGACCAAAGGGGGGTCGTCAGCCCACCCCTGCTTAGTTAGTTAATGAAGTATAGTTAGTTCAGCATAGTCTTAAGTGAAGTAACCCAAACTCAGAATTTCTACATGAATCGATCATCATTCATCAACTCGAACAGGTTCTGCCTGGGTGTCCAATGTTGTGGCGGGACCGGAGGGATGCCGATTACTTGAGTGGCCGCTGAGCATCTTCAGCCATGCCGTGGGAGCAGCCGCTGAGCATTTTCAATGAGTCCGGTTTAAGGGAAATGTTGCGGGTGAACCATGTTGAAACCACGTTTTTTTACCATGAAACATGGATCAACATGGGGGTATACCCCAGCAAACTGGCAAACTTGAGTTTTTTTTTCTTGTTTTTTTTTTTATCACGAAAGCTAGCTTTTGCTAGCTGAAGTCCCTCTTGCTTTAGCAAGGTATTGGGATATACTTACTGTTGGTTGTCAGATCCCATTGGATCCCATTGCAACATGGAAAATGAAGGTGCGAGTCAATCCGCACGGGGGCGGTTGCCACCCAAAGCAAAAGAAAACCAGTGGGAGAGGCCCTTGAGGCCATGTCACTNTGGAAAATGAAGGTGCGAGTCAATCCGCACGGGGGCGGTTGCCACCCAAAGCAAAAGAAAACCAGTGGGAGAGGCCCTTGAGGCCATGTCACTGGAAGGCACCAGCGGAGGCGGAAAAACTGATACCCAGTAGGGCAACCAAGGCCAAAAGCCCAAAGTGCAAAAAGCAAAAACCATCAGCCCGACATGCTGGGAGTGGAGCAGGCAGAACACTGACCCCGACCGGAAGGAAGCAGGCAGAGCTGCTCTGACAAAGAAGAGCCCGGCAAGGGACGTGTCTACCCGAGCCACTCACGCAGCATGTCTCAGACATCCTCAAAAGTCATCAACATCATTATGTCCTCACATGGTTGCCAGAAGAGCAGTTGTCGATGAAGCCAAGGCAGAGGGCGCCAGCGACACGAGCTCAGAACGTCTGGTGAGCACAGCTCTGCCGCGATAGCTTCGGACAGTCACGCACAGTTCTTGGAGGAGATGACTGTGAAGGACAGAAGCATCGCTGTGTTCACGGGCAGCTGCGGCGCNCAGCTCTGCCGCGATAGCTTCGGACAGTCACGCACAGTTCTTGGAGGAGATGACTGTGAAGGACAGAAGCATCGCTGTGTTCACGGGCAGCTGCGGCGCGTGACACCGCCTTGAGGAAGCGGGCAGCTTCCGGTTCCCAGGCGCCAGTGCTTTCGACAATGATGGGGCGGAAGGTGACTCCTTGGGATTGGCATTCTTGCGCCGTGTTGAGATGGGCCCGTTTGGTGCCAGCATAGGCAATGGCTGCGGCAAGACTTTTCTGCGCTGCGTCACCGAGGCTCTCCTGTCGCTGGGGGGCCGTGATGGCCAGATCAAGGGCAGCAGGGGAACCAAGATAAGATGGCACAAAAATGTCGGCCGGCCTACGCCGTGCCAGGTGGGCATCGCCAGGGCGTTGGGGGAGGAGCAACCCCTGTTTCTCTTTTTCNACCAAGATAAGATGGCACAAAAATGTCGGCCGGCCTACGCCGTGCCAGGTGGGCATCGCCAGGGCGTTGGGGGAGGAGCAACCCCTGTTTCTCTTTTTCGGGCTGAAGGCCTGCTCGCTCAGACCAGTGATGAAGCAGGTCGCGGACCGCATGATGCCGGAGGATGCGTTCAGGGCCAGCCACGCAGAGGCCGGCATGGTAGGAATGGGCATCGAGCAGCCCGTGGCACTTCGGGCACCATTCATCGGCAGCAGCCTCTGGAATGCATAACCGATGGCGGAGCTCAGCAAGGAAANGGAAAACAGCGCTGTCCATACGTTTGCGGCCAGAAGGAGCAGCAGCGAGGAACGCCCGTGCACCGGGCTCAGCTTCGGAACGCAGTGTGGCACGAGCGGCGAGGCTCGAAGCTTGGAGTTGCTGGTCCCAGCTATGAATGTCCAGCCTGGTGGTTAAAGATTTTTGGCTTTGAGCCAAGGCAACTGGAAGGGTGATGGGGCTGGACAGGTGGGTGTTCAGGGCGGACAAGGCAAGGTTGATGGGGTCGGTGGAGGTCTGCGAAGGGATGTGGTAAGCCGGGTCAAGGTGCTTGCAGGATGCAGCAGTGGCCGACCGAAGCTAGGTATGCAGCAGACGCATCCCGCTCGGTAGATCGGAGGCCGAGGCCGCTGGTGGCGAGGCTGCGGCTGGCTTGTTCCCGTTGACANGCCGACCGAAGCTAGGTATGCAGCAGACGCATCCCGCTCGGTAGATCGGAGGCCGAGGCCGCTGGTGGCGAGGCTGCGGCTGGCTTGTTCCCGTTGACAAGTGTTGAGATGAAGGCCCGTGAAGTGGGTGAAGCAGCTGTGGACATGGTCGTCGAAGGTCCGCAAGGCGGTTGCCAGGGCATGGGGCGGGGAGCAACGCATGCTGTGGGTGAGCCGNCGTGAAGTGGGTGAAGCAGCTGTGGACATGGTCGTCGAAGGTCCGCAAGGCGGTTGCCAGGGCATGGGGCGGGGAGCAACGCATGCTGTGGGTGAGCCGGGTGTGCCCCGCGCAGCTGCGGAGGAGGCGGAGAGCGACCTGGGCATCTTCGATGTCGCTGATGGCTCCAAGAAGTTTGGTGGCCTTGGCGGCTCGCTGGCTGGTGTGAGAGGCCATGTAGTCATCCTCGCCGATTGGCGCGCCCAAGAGCTCGAAGTTGTGGAGGATGCGGCTAGTCTGGTCTGGTCCCAAGAGCAACTCGGAAGGAAAGTGCTGAGCCAGGGTAGTGGAAGGAGCAGTAGGGGCAGCAACCACTTCGCATTTGCTCAAGTTGAGGGAAAGCCCGAGAGCGGTAGCCCGGAGCTGGACGTGCCGGAGGGCAGCAGCAACAGCCNATTTGCTCAAGTTGAGGGAAAGCCCGAGAGCGGTAGCCCGGAGCTGGACGTGCCGGAGGGCAGCAGCAACAGCCGGGACGTCCCCAGCGATGACCCCATCGTCGAGGTAGAAGACAGCCAAGTCCAGAGGCCCAGCACGAAGTTCCTCGAGTAAGGGCTGGATGGCAGAGGCAAAGAGGAGGGGGCCAAGAGGGTCGCCCTGTTGAACGCCGGAGCTGGAAAGCAACTTTGCCGACCCGAATTGCAACTCTGACNCTGGATGGCAGAGGCAAAGAGGAGGGGGCCAAGAGGGTCGCCCTGTTGAACGCCGGAGCTGGAAAGCAACTTTGCCGACCCGAATTGCAACTCTGACGGTTGGCGGTAGCACCATGTCGCCCACCGGCTGAGGGCAGGAAAAGCTGAAGTGACAGAGGCTAAGACCTGGTCGCGATGCAGGGTGTTGAAGGCGTTGGCGAAGTCCAGTTTGACCAAGGCTTTGTGGTTGTTGGCGAGGTGGCGCTGTGCCCAACTGCGCACAGAGTGGACAGCGACTTCGGCTCCAGCAGGGATGGCAACTCCAAGTTGGGCAGGGAAGAAATGTTCCTTGGCTTCGGTCTTGATGGTGGCCAGAAGGCATTTGCCAGTCAGGCGGCGGAGAAGCTCACCAATGGCGATNGGAAGAAATGTTCCTTGGCTTCGGTCTTGATGGTGGCCAGAAGGCATTTGCCAGTCAGGCGGCGGAGAAGCTCACCAATGGCGATGGGCCGGACCCCACCGTTGGGCTTGGGGACAGCAACAAGGGAAGCCCCGGCAAGAGCAGGAGCGCAAGCAGGGCAGGCTGAGCCATGA
>BGPT01002893.1:60557-71236 GCA_003297045.1 Symbiodinium sp. clade C Y103
GTGGGGAGTGTGGAGTGTGACGTGTGAAGTTTTGAGTGTGAAGTTTTGAGTGTGAAGTGTGGGGTGTGAAGAGTGCAGAGCGAAGTGTGAAGTGTGAAGAGTGCAGAGCGAAGTGTGAAGTGTGAAGAGTGCAGAGCGAAGTGTGAAGTGTGAAGTGTGAAGTGTGCAGTGTGAAGTTTGATGTGTGCAGTGTGAAGTGTGCAGTGTGAAGTTTGAAGTGTGCAGTGTGAAGTTTCAAGTGTGCAGTGTGAAAAGTGAAGTGTGAAGTGTGAAGTGTGGACTTTCATCTGTGACATTGTTTCAACAGCGCAGCACATGTGCGCGGCGCGCGCACGCACAGGCCTGGCTCACGCACGGTGCAAGCAAGTTCTATAGATGAAAAAGGTCTTATAGTATATCCAAAAGGCAACTTCCGCCCCGCCTCGTGCNCTCACGCACGGTGCAAGCAAGTTCTATAGATGAAAAAGGTCTTATAGTATATCCAAAAGGCAACTTCCGCCCCGCCTCGTGCGGGAACTACTGGTATTTGTGTATACATGTATAGATAATTATAGATATGTATAGTATAGATATACATGTGAATCATCCATTTGCAGAAACAGAGGTCTCTCAGCACGTTCTCTCAGCACGTTCTCTCAGCACGTGTCATCATTTTGTTTGTGGGGGCACACTTGATGACAAATACCGTGCTAGAACAGTAAAACATGCACGCCCTCGCCCAATCCGATTTCTTTTGTACCTTTGTCCAATCTGACCACGCAAACAGTGAAGTGACGGCACTCTAATTTGGCATTTGCCTGTCACACATTTGAATTGGTTCGGTGCTCCTCGCGTGCGCCGTCGAGCGACTACGGGCTCGCCGGGCTGGAGCTTGAACTATACCACCCAGCTAGTTGCCAGTGCCACCTGCTCAGGTCTTGAACGGCTCGCGCCGATATCCCCGAAGGAGAAACCTTGTTTGACCCCGTGACGCACTACTGGCTGTTGTGGCTGACGCCATGCAACTCGGAGGGCATGCCCGGCACCTGGACATGTAGGGCAATTTAATTTCAGCCGGCCACCCAAAAAACACACTGTAATTGCCTTAAACTTGGGCTTGAAGGTAGGGTTGTGATTTTGTTCTTGCCTTTTTTTGGGCAACCTGCCCAAGAGAAGGGCGCGCGCATGGTGCCCGCCCTGCGCGAGCTTTTGACACACAAAAGTTCACATACGGAACCACGTCAAATTGCTGGGTCAACTGGGAATTTGATAGTTTCTCCTACCAAACGCTGCTTCTAATCGGCTGATCTGCTAGCGTAAATCGTTGGAACAGTTTCTTACCTTCTCTCGCGCCACAATTGTCCGGGGCATAGATAAATAGATTGGAATTTTCTATCACCACATGGCGTCAGTGGGCAGCGGTTCGCTTGAACACGGCTGTGATTCTCGCTTGGACGCGGGCTCCAGTCTCGCTTGGACGCGAAAAAATCATCATCATCATCATCATCACCCTCATCATCCTCATCCTCATCCTCATCCTCATCCTCATCATCCTCAGCCTCATCATCCTCATCCTCATCATCCTCATCCTCATCCTCATCCTCATCCTCATCCTCATCCTCATCCTCATCCTCATCCTCATCCTACACTGTATACATATATATATATATATACGTCAGTGTCAACATCAATGTCAACGTCAACATACAATACTTACGAAGCATCAAAATTCAGGTCAATATCAGTAATTAGCAAGGAGACGTGTAACAGGGACGCATGCGCGTGAGTGACCGTCGTGAGCCTGTGCGCGTGTCAATGAACTTGGCCATTCTGGTGCGAGCGCGAAGGTACGTTAACATCCCACCCCGCCCCACCCCAACCCCACCCCACCAATACCCTTCACCATCCATCGGCTGTTGAATAGGAGTGAGCGTCATTGTGAGTGACCGTCGTGAGCCTGCGCGCGTGTCAATTAATTTGGCCATTTTTGTACGAGCATGAAGGTACGTTAACATCCCACCCCACCCCACCCCCACCCAGGTCCCCAGCCCCTGTCCCTTGAGAGTTAAAATCAAAAGGTGTGAGTGCTGTTGAAGAAAGGTGCTTTATGTTTTTGTGTTCAAGTGATCCAGAAACCTATGTTCAAGTGATGCAGTTTGTGTTCAAGTGATGAATTGTGTTCAATTGAGCGAAACACCTGTGTTCAAGTGATGCAGACGCCCAACGTCAGTGGCAACCGCAGGATGGACGTCATGGGCGGATCGGCAGCGGCCTTGCGTGCTTTTTGTGAGTTGTGCAGGTTCGCCTGGTTTCTTAGTTTGTTTCAAGGAGCGGTTGCAACTTGCAACCCATGGCTGGAATGACCAGGGGGTATTTTGTTTCGACATCAACTTTCAATTCTGCGGATCAGGCAGTTCGCAATAATTACTTTTTTTTAAGTTTCAGACTATTTTTTGCCCTTTTAAATTGATTGCGACGTATAATGTGTTTATGTGTTGGTTTCAAATTTGACATTGATAAGCAACAAATGGCGCACGATTTGGGATCCTTGTGATGTCAGTGATTTGCTTGACTTGGCACAACAAAAATGTGTTGTTCATATTTCGCAGACTTCGACGGTCTTCGTCTCATATATTCCAACATGTGCAAAACAATGCCCCTGCGTGCATGGACTGGACTTTATCAATGTTCAAAATCTATGAGTACGTTGTTGAACATATATGTGATTCTTATCAGGTGATTTTGAAATTGGAAAAAAAACGAAAAATCAAACACTCACATCGTCAATAGGCGGATGCCGCCTGGACCTCTCGGCAAGGCGGCTGACTGAACGTGTGGTTGGGTTGCAAATCAAATGATTTCGAAACATATGTTTTTTGTTATGTTCCGCTCCACTGACATAAATCGTCATTGTTTCGGGGTCGGTTCCAAAGGTGTTTTGGCGACTCAATGATGTTTTATCAGGTGCGTTTATTCTGTCCATTACGCAATTCCAAACACTGCACTATGGAAATTAACAAAACCATGTTTTGTTCAATTCGAAATTCCAGAGTGCGATCCAAGTTTGCAAATTGAATTGGTGCAGGCCATTGTCGTGGATCAAACATGATCAAACATGTTGGCAAATTGATGCCAATTTTGTTGATGGACCCTCAACCTGTGGATTTGTGAAAATTGATGTCCTTCAACCAACACCTTCATGTTGGGGATTAGAACAATTTAACCCCTGCTGGGAAATTTTGAAACACATGTAGTCACCCAGAATCACCCAGAGATCTTCACGTTGCACACGAGGATTTTCAACAGTGTGGCCAGATGTCTCGTCCCGCCGCTTCAGGCAATTGTAGAAAGCCTTCGACATGAGGGCGCCGTCGATTGCGTTGAGCAGGTGCTTGTGTCATGACTATTTTGACGAGTTCTTTGATGTTTGGATTTGGGGCTGCACTATGTGGTGTTTTGGAAGGATCATTTTGTAATCTACTTGTATGATGGGAGTCAGTTTTTTGACCAGCAGACTCCGTAGACACCCTGAGTCGGAGAGTCATTTTCTCTTCCGAACCCAGGTCCGGCCGGGTCCGGTCCATGGTCCGGCCTTTCTGCCGAAATGGTTTTCAAGCTGGAGTTCTCGATTCTAGATAGGCCCCAAATAGACTCTAATGGAACTCTATTTGAGTCTACTTTATACTATATTGGTACATTTGGCTGCGAGTCAAAATATACCAAAACGCAGGTGATCCAGACCGATCCATACACCCGGATCACCGCAGGTCGATCCATACCTGAATTTTGACACAAACCCATTTCACTGCAACAAAAAAACTATAGTTTGAGACAGACTAGCAATGACAAATCTTGTGATTTCTTGGTTGCTGCTCTCTCTGTGTCTTGCCCATTCTTCCTCACATAAACGACGCAGGTTTTTTGTGTCTTCTCACACTATGAGGATTCGACGGAGATGTTAGAGGACATGGCTCGGGTTCCAGGATGGAGGAAGCATAGGAACACCATATCCAAGGAGGCTTTCTTTATTGCTGCGTGGTTGATTGTTGCACGGATTTTCAGGATGTGATGTGTGTGTGAGTATATATATATATATATTTATGTGTCCTGTCCATATGAATTTGACATATAATTGCATTCGGTGGCCAGGTTGAGTGTATTACATTACTGAGGAAATGTTCAAAGAGCTTGCTCCCTCTTTATTTGAATAGTGCTGGTGTAAGAGTGATTAAAGTACCGTTTGGAAATCAAACATGGTCACGGAAAATTACAATTCCATGAATGGGGGGTTCATTGCCAGGTCTGGGTAGATTGCTGGAATCCATATCAGTCAAGCAGCGTACAAGAATGACACAAGGGTTTGTCACCACTGTTCATATAAGACTTTCCAATTGTATATGGAGGTTTCCTAAAATGGGGGAAACCCCTAAATCATCCATTTTAGTAGGGTTTTCCCTTAAACCATCCATTTTTGGGTACCTCCATTTAAGGAAACCCCCCATATTTCACCGCCAGTCATGGGTCATTTGGTAAATCTCCAGTGCCTGAGAATGATGACGGCAAGCCATGGACCCTCATGGCAGAACCAAGAAGAAGCTGCAGAGTCCCAACTGGGCCGATTGTCAAGCTGTTGGGTGCCCAAGAAAATGTAAGAACATGGATTATGTAAAAAGCTGAAAACAAAACACAACCTACTGATGGCTATGAACATTTGACCCACGTTTGATGCTTGTTCTTTTAAGTAGTTATGCTGCCATTTCCTCAGTTTTTTGGAATGTCTTCATTCCAGCTTTTTTAAACTTGAAACTATGTCCTTCTAGTACTCCGTATTTCCAATATAGTATTCCAAGACTCTTGCTGAATTTATTGCACTGAAGACCGGGTTCAGACATTTTTCATTGTACAGATTCTGCAATTCAGAACCAAATAGTTCACAGCAGGCACGTTCATACTTTCCATGGATGTTGCAACCAATACCAACTGGCAACACTTATGGATGGTGTAAGAAACAGTTGCGCCCATTGCATCCCCTTGAAAGAAACCCAATACATAATTCAGACGGGGCCAAGTGCATTAGCCTCATTAGCCATTCTCATCACCTTTTTTCCGTATCCCCATTGATGCCCATTGCAATCACATACACCATTATGATTATCTTCCATGATGTATTGAACCCAATATAGGGACAGAGATCATGTTTACCCCCTACTTAAAATGGTCACATAGCTATGGAAAATGGCTCGTTAGTAGATGATTTAATTACCTACTCGTATGTTTAAAACAACATGTGGAGGTTTCCTAAAATCGGGGTACCCCCAAATCATCCATCTTAATAGGATTTTCCATTATAAACCATCCATTTTTGGGTCCCCCCATTTTAGGAAACCCCCATGTGGTTTTCCATAGCTATGTAAACGATTGCTAGAGGGTTGTAGTGAGACTCACTGACATTCCCATGACAGGATGCTGCTGCAGTGCATGCCCAGCTCTCGGGAGTCCAGGCGCTGTTCCCGGGATGATTGTTTTATTCATCATGGAAGTCTCCTGGAAATACTTTCGCTGATTTTTTTTTGGGGAGGTTGCAATATCTATATAATATTATATATATATATATATATTTGGGGATATGAATGGGACATTCATGGGATGTAACTCACCAACAACATGACTTGGGTGGAGATGCCCCAAAAATTGGCGATTGTACTTGGGAAATGATGAAGCATCAAGTTCGAGGGTCCATGATCTTCGGACCGGCAGCGAGGACCTAGTCTTTGGGCCATGGCAATGCCCGCAAGCTAAGTATCCAAGAATATCTATGTGAATACCTGTATGTATCCAGACATATATACATAGATGTAGGTAAACATGTCCAGCTGCAACCATTCGATCTTGTGATGAACATTGCCGTATTTGTGGTCCCATTGCGTCCCTTTGATACAGCAGTCGTACCATCATACACGTACATTGCAGCACTTTGGTTATCACATGTTCTTTGTTTGAAACAGGAACGGATTCAACCATGGACCCAGGACGCAGCGATTTGTGGATTGCAGGGTTGCATGTGCACACGTATATCATATACATATGATTAGTTTATTACATATGTATATAGATATAGATATATACATGAATGCAGGAATGCAGGAAGGTTGGATTCTTTTTCAAAGCACATACACGGCCACAGGTGGGATACCTTGGGAGGATGATCAGGATGATCCATGTTGTGTTGCCATAGCCATATTGTTTCATAGCAACAAGACGGTTCAGCAGAAAAGCACTGACTCGTACGTGCTGGTGCATCCCAGTTTGTAAATAGCTAATTGCGCTATAACATAGTATAGTATGGAATGACATATACCCTCTGGTAATCAAACAAGGCGTGCTGGAAAATCCACCATTTAGTTCGATGATTTTCCCACTCAAACCTCCATTTCTAGGGATGTCCCAGCTAGCCACGTGGCTTATCAAACCAAACTGCCATCCCTCAGGCACTCCTAACACGCTTGGAGACGGAACCTGCCACATCCTTGCTGCGGGTTGCAGGGCTGAAAGCGCTCTTTGAGGACGGTGAAACGGTGCCGTGGCAGTTGGATCATGCCGCGGATCCTAAGCATAAGCATAGTTTCATCTGGCCGTTTATAGATGCGAAAACCCACAAATCAGGGACTTACCCTCTGGTGAACTAACATAGCTATTGAAAATGGCCATTTATAGTGGATTTTCCCATTAAAAATGGTGATTTTCCATAGCTACGTTAGTTCACCAGAGGGTACTAACCAGGGTTATGAACCACTTGTGGAATTTGGCTCCAAGTTGTTGGGATGCCTTGGAAGTTGCAAGATCTTGGTTTTACAGAGACAACATGTTATTAAGATAGGCAAACACGTATTGGTATAATACCGTTTAGTGTCAGGTTGACTCTTAGATCTGGGTTTCTATGAAAATTAAGAACATGGTTTCTCTGAAAAAATATCCGACACCCAACAAAATCCCATTGTTATTCTGAAAATTATAATCAATTTCCTCCATGTTACTGACCATTTGGGGGTAGGCACCATTTTCAGACACACCTATGTTATATGTGTATTTTCTATCACTTTTGGGACGATGATGCCAAACTGACTCAGCTGTTGTAGCGGGGCTGAGATCTCCAAAACGGTGGAACCCGAGACGTTGTAGTTGAAGTCTCAGCATGTTTCAAGCTGAATCCTTGATGGTGGGCTGCTGAGACCAAAAAAAACAGTCAATAGACCCCAGTTTTTCCAGCACCCAGAATGTAAAGTTCCTAGTCAACCATGGATGAACACAATTTGCATGTTCACTTCCGATCGTTCCTTTTTGGCCCTTTTCATCTGTCAACACTGTCTTGATTCCCATATTTCAAATATATCCACGAGATATCAATAGATTGCGTCCGGTGATCATCGTCGTTATCATCTTCTTCGTCGTCATCATCATCAACATCAACATCATCATCATCATCATCATCATCATCGTCATCGAACCGTCTCATCATCTTGCTGGTTACATCCCATGATATCCCCATGATATCCCCATGTTTGGTTTGTTTCCAGCCCGGGGCTCATCACCCAGGAGGGCCGCATTGACCCCGAGTTCTTCAGCGCCCATGCAGCTGCTGCTGCCATAGAGGCGCTCAGTCTATGAGTCACCTATCAAAATCATAGAAAGTGATGGGTGAATCTATAGGGATGGCTGGTGATTTTGAATGATTTTGGATCTAGAATTCTATAATAGCGGACATGCTCAAATTGAAAAGCTTACCGACCTGCATGAGATCTTTTGTTTTCAGAGTGTTGACAACACCAAGCCGTATTTTGTACCCAACGACCTCAATCTTATGGTTTTGCCCAGGACAGTTGTGTTCCGTTCAATTGCCAATTCTGCGGGTCCGCGGACGATGGTGTACCTGATCTCGTTTGAACGGACACGTTTGCAAAAACATGCAAAGGATACGGTATTATTGTTGTGTCTCGTTCTGGCATGTTGTTTGTATCCTTGCTGAGAGCGGTAGCTTGTATCCCTCTTCGATTTGCCCCGGATCCGGAAGTTTGATCTTAATTCAGTGTGGGAACTGTGGTTATCACTGAAAAAGATCAGTCCATTTGTGATGGGGTCATCTTCATTCGATCCCCAACTATACGTTGAAGACTATCGGTAGCTTCTTTCTTGGATATCCTTTCTAGTGGTGCGGAACTTGAGTTCGCAATAGATTCCTGACCTTGGAGTGTTATCGCTATCACTTATCCATTTGCAGGGTTTCACTCTGGTGACAGCCATTGATTTGATATGATGGAGATGTGGTCCCTTCAACTATATAAGTGTATTTTTATTTGGCATGTTTGTCAAGTGGGTTTCAAACTGCTTGACACTACATAAGTCAACACCCACGACTTGTTTGTCAATGTTCATCAACACGATTTTCAACATTTCATGGCACGGCAGAATCCCTAAGTCCATGATTATCATGAGTCCTTTGCCAACATTTTTTCAATTTGGAGCAACCATCCATCTAGCTTTAGCTGTTGGATCCGATTGTTTACCCCTCCCAAAGCCTTGCCCTGCAATGCCGCCATTCCCTTGACAAGCCGCTGGGAACGCTAGGCCTGTGAACGTATGGTGCGGGAGGCCGGCTGGGTTGTACCATTTTAATTCCATCATTCACAGTCAATCACAGTCACCAATAGGTGCCAACTGGTGCAGGATTTTGTCCATCCACAGTATGAATGGGGGGTTTACCATCCAAAAATGGGATTGAACTTTCGGCATTATATATAGGGATAGAACATTGGATACTAATTGCGATAAGATAGGATCTATAGTAACTACGGGAAAGTCATCTATAAATGGGCATCTAATGGCATTTCATGGGGTATATAATTAGCAAACAATTTGGGTTTGTGTGGACATTGGGGATTTATCCCCCAGTTAAAGCGATTTTAGTAGCGAAAATGGTGGCAAACAATCAGTACCCTGGTTTTGGACAAAACCATATATACTTGGAATGGTACGTCAGCCATTAAACATGTTGATTGGTTAGGAAACCGAGGGTTAGACACATCTTATTGTGGATTGTGATACCCCATAATTGAACATAATTATATATATACATATATATATATATATTATAGATTATATATATATTATATAATGGGATGCCTATTTACCAACCAGTACTTCATGGGATGGCAATGGGGGGTATGCATTTCATCGCTCACTTGGCTCAAGACCTTGGTTCATACTGATCCCGATGCCAAAGATTGCTTGGTCTCGTTCCCAGAAAAGTTCCAAACAGCGGGGGCATCGCTGAGTGGACACCTCGAAAAGACCCTGGGCTTGGCCAGCATTCTTCTCAGGTCGACAAATCTGCAGCAATGTCTTTGTGCACAGATCTCTGGTGGGGAAATCCAAGAGGGTAAAAGACATATGCATAGAGTTTTGGAGAAGGCAAAACGGAAAGAAAGGGTAGAAGTGATGAAAAGGAATACATTGTTTTCGGAAGGCCACTGATGAGAGACCAACCAGCTGGGTGCAAGTAGGCTGTAGCAAAGTCGCCTGGAGATTGCGGGAGACCTTTGGGTTTGTCTGAAACGACGGGCTCATCGTCGCTTCCGAGCTCGCAATCCTCGCGGGCGGCCGAGGACAAAAAGGGAGGATTTGGAGGACTCGCTTACCTCTCACTCTGCATGGCTTCGGGCAAAGTCAACTCTAAATCATCGAGAGTTGGCCCGAAACCATGCAAAGTGAGAGGCAAGCGGGCTCCGCTGCATCTGGGAGAAATCAACGGCCATGTGGAGGTCGTCAAATTACTTGACCACCTCTAAGTGGCCGTTGCTTTTCTTGGCAGCAAATGCCTCAGTGGACCTCGAGGACAGATGGGGGAAACGCCCTTGGATGATGAGAGAGATGGTGGCCACAGGAAAATCTTCAGCTTTTTGACGGGCCAAGCAAGTCCAGAAGGAATACTATGAAGATGTCGAATTTCGGGCCAAAGGTGCCCTTGAGGTGCATTCTGGCATGAGCAAAGAGCGGGTTCGGATCAAGAATGGCGACCTGAAAAAGTAAGAACTGATAAAAGTTGATATCGTTGGCTGATCTACTGATATAGATGATTAAGCAACCTATTGATTACTTCACAGAATCCTAGATAAGTTGCTCCTCAGTCAAAATATGGAATATCAGTTGCTATGGACAGTTGAGTGGCAAAATGGGATTATCAGCCGAGAGAAGGTATCGGTATTTCCCAGAAATGATGACAGCTGATGCTTGTTGCTCTTGAGTTGTCTTCTTGCCATTTCTTGAAGGAATTGGGGGTTTCCTAAAATAGGGGTACCCCCAAATCATCCATTTTAATAGGTTTTTCCATTATAAACCATCCATTTTTGGGGTACCCCTATTTTAGGAAACCCCCAATTGATCATGCCCAAATCTATTCTTATCGAGGCGAACGAGTACAACGAGACAGGGAAGGTGCGGCCTGCAGCTGCAGCTGGCATGGACCATTTCATCCGGTTAACGGACGGAGAACGGGCACGAACTGCAGTACTGCAACTGCGTATAACATCGTATAACGATGTATTTTTTTGGGGCCAACTGTCTGATCTTCAATCCAAACGGAGGGGTTCTTCTTCTTCTTCCTCCACTTCCAGCTCTTCTTCCAGCAGTAGCAAAACCTAAGCCCG
>BGPT01002893.1:74032-102138 GCA_003297045.1 Symbiodinium sp. clade C Y103
AACTAACTAACTAACTAACTAACTAACTAACTAACTAACTGACGAACTGACTAACTGAGGAACTGACTAGCTAACTAACTAACTAGCTGACTAACAAACCAACTAACTGACTAACTGACTAACTGACTAACTGAGTAACTGACTAACTGACTGACGAACTGATTGACTAACTGACAAACTAACTAACTAAGTTGTTAAGTTGTTAAGTNACTGAGTAACTGACTAACTGACTGACGAACTGATTGACTAACTGACAAACTAACTAACTAAGTTGTTAAGTTGTTAAGTGGTTAAGTTGTTAAGTTGTTAAGTTGTTCAGGTGTTCAGTTGTTAAGTTGTAGTTGTAGTTGTAGCTGTCATGTAGTTAAAGTTGTCGTAGTAGTTGTTGTTGTAGTTGTAGTAGTTGCAGTTGTAGTTGTAGTTGTTGTAGTTGTAGTTGTAGTTGTGGTGTAGTAGTTGTAGTTGTAGTAGTTGNTGACTTTCTTATCTCTTATCTTCTCTCTTCTGACTTTCTTCATCTCTGATCTTCTCACTTCTGACTTTTCTCACCTCTGCTTTTCAACTGTCCATATTGTCGGAAGTTTNCTTTCTTCATCTCTGATCTTCTCACTTCTGACTTTTCTCACCTCTGCTTTTCAACTGTCCATATTGTCGGAAGTTTCACTTCTAAACTTCCTTCGACTAGAGGGTAATTATGTTGGTATGTTTTGTTGTGATGACAAATGAGTCAAGATCTCCAAACTCCGTGTTTTGGGGTGGCTCCACCGGCGCGGCGAAACCGCGAGCTCGCCAGGGCGCTTGCACTGCATGTGCTGATCGCCAGGACCGTGCACTCCGTGCAATGTTGAGATGATATCAGTGAAGTCAACATGTAATTACATGTAGAATAATATACTTATATTGAACAAATATATATAAAAAATGTATATTTATATTTGGGGGCACAAGATGATATTTATGATAATGTCCATGATACGGGTACATTTCATCCACATATTATACACACATATATATATATATATATACATGTATACCAATACACAATTATATATAAACCATGACTAATATGAGCCATTCTATAGCCAGGACAGCCAGGCATCTACGATATTGTTTCTATATCCGGAAAATCATACGTACTTGCCGGTTAATGGGGTTAACCATTCCACAATGACCCAACTTTTGAGGGTTAAATTGCACCTGTCCTCAGCTGCAATCCAAATTTCCAGCGTTTGAACACAATGCAATGCCATTATATGACATGTAGTAGGTGTATGAAAGTGGATTGGGTGTATGAAAGTTACATGATATCAAAATGTTCAGTGGATTGGGTGTATGAAAGGACCTCCGTTCACTACAGTAGCTGCATGTAGCTGAGCGTTGCCTTGGTCAGCTGAGTCACCTGCGGCCAGCATCCCCCTTTTCGGACTCCGGGGAGAAGCATGATACAGGGCCGCTTCATAGAATAGATTGTAGATATGTGACTTATATATATAGAACTATATAGCTATATAACTATATAACTATATATATATATGACTATATATATATAACTATATATATATATAACTATATATATATATAACTATATAAATAACTATATATATATATACTGTATATACAACTGTATATATATATATATCATATTACTATGTATGTATATATATATATATAATGTGTGTTTCACACATCCCAAACGTTTTTGGACCTTAAGTTCCGGCAGTTGGCCTTGTCGGCTTAGCACTATTTCTGGACCACGCAGGCTGTGGCGTTCCCAATTTTCCACCTTTCATGGACACTTGGAGGATCACCATGCGGATCATAAGTTGTTAATGACCTAAGTTAGCAAACAACAACCCCCCAAGTGGGATTATCCCAAAAGACAAACATATATACATACAACAGTATTGTAACCATGGTTGCTAATTATACTATATTTGTTAAGTGGGATGTTTATCCAAGCACCAACGAAGTGTTTCAGCCTAGTTTTGCCCATTTTGAGCCACCTTTGGCAGCCTCTGCAGGATCAGAAGATACCACTACCAAAAAGTAGTTCTCGCCTCCTCCAGTGATGCTGTTGATAGAAGAAGCAAACGGCGGACAGCAAGAGATAGCTTGGTGAAAACAGTGCTTCCAAACGCAAAGGACGTATAACGACGCTGGAAGCAAAACTCAAGTTCTTGTATTAGTAGCCTTCCAGAATAAAACATGAATCAAAGATGAAACAATGCAGAAAAACAGATTGAAACCTGATACGATGTTATGATATTTTTCGGATTTGTTTCAATGTTCCATCCTCAACACGACATGAAACACGGGTCCCAACAGTGCCTTACCGGGGTCGCTATCCGCGTCTCCGCGCGCGTGCAGCTTCCCACGCTGCCAGCCATTCGCAGCCATTGTCCCTGTGGGGGACGGGTCAAGAAAATGGGCCATGGCCGCGGGTTCTGGAGACCTGGTTGATAGGTTTATTTCAAATACTTGCCGGCAAATAAACATGGAAAATCCACTATGAAAGTATAGGTCATTTTCCCAACAGGAAACCCCTGGATTTCCATAAATCTGTTAGATATTGTTAGATTATGTTAGTTTAGCAGAGTAATTACTTAGAAACCATCTTAAACGATCATAGACCATCACGGAAGTTTCCGTAGCTGCAGATTTTGACGCTACAGGTAACAGTAGTTGACCTTGCTCCTCTTGTCGTTCTTGGTGAAGTTGCAGTGCTGCTGTTTCATGCACCTGCAGCTGCCATGACTGAAAACGAGATCACTTGGGAAAAGGCATAAAAGCCACCATTTGTAGCACGTTTTTTTTTTTTCCATCTTTATTATGTTCTGCTGGAATGTACTCAGTCTGGTTGCGTCAAAGACGCTCATCATCACCAAAGTTCTGATCCTCAACACAAGTTGCCAAGCAGTAAGCAGTCAGCAGTGGTAAACCAAGTCCTCCATAAGGGGGTTCCTGAAATTGGGGACCCCTCAAATAATATGATTTATTGTAATTGTTCTTTTATTGGAAACCAATGCTGAGAAGAGGTATCGTATTTGATGTTTTGACTGCCCCTTGTTGGAGCTTCCTCACATCGCCGTTTTGGCTGCACAGCTTTAAGCTGAAGGGTACAGGTTGTCATTGCCCCCTTGGGCTGCCATAGTTGCCAGCTGCTTTCCAGATGGAGGCACAATAGATCACTGCACCAACGCAAGGGGTCCTGTCCCTAAATGTGTGGTGGTTGCAATCTTGGGTATCCTAGATTTCAATGAACAAATCATATTATAGGACACATGATCTTATACATTTTCTTTTGTATGGTGTTGAGTGTTGATTTTGTTTTGGGTTCCTTGATTTTGAGACATACTATCAAACATATCCAAGAATAGCAGTTGTATGAACGGATGATCGAGCATCGCTGCATGAAACTCTCCTCCCCTCATCCGACTGCATGCCTAAGTGCTGGTTTCACATCTCACATCCAACAATACTGCTCCACTGACATTTTTGTGATGAAATTCAACAAAATTGCCGACCCCCAAGAGTCAAAAACTTGTTGTTTCCATTTTTTCTCAGTTCCATGTGATTGTTTGGGTCCACACGTCAGACGTCTTGGGTCGCCAGTGACTTTGGGAGAACCCGCAGGTTGAGATGGAGACCGAAGATCTTGTAGAGGGCGAGGCACATGATGTCCTGGCAATCCATAATTTCTGCCATAGTTTCGAAAACTTCACCTTCGGACCTTCGCCCCACGGATTGATCCTGGGTCCATTGTCTCAAAAAGTAAGGCGCAGCATTTGTTTGGGAGTGTTATCAAGCTGTACTATGCATCATCTATTGTCATGAGCCCGAGGTCTTGCTCTTCCGATAAAGTGACTAGCCAGTAGTAGGAAGATGGGGTCATTGTGAACCTGGCATTATTTGGATGCCCCCGATGTCAAAGAGGTGTTCCTCATTGTGTTTCCACATGTTTGAGGGGTGAAACATCACTTTTTGTCAGTGAAATAGTAGTCAACCAGTCAACCTCTTCAGTTCAACAGTTGAAGTGATGTTTATAGGCGGAAATACGATTGCAAACACTTCTGAAGTTCATCCAGTTGGAATACGATTGCAAACACTTCTGAAGTTCATCAATGTTCTCAAATCACCCGTAATAAGTACCAAGAAGTGTCCTACATTAGATCTTATATGACATCACTATTCTTAGTAATGTTGGTAAAATAAGAATAAACCACCTCAAAATTCACCACAAATAGGTGGTATAAAGTATAAACCATTCCCAAATGGGTGGTTTATGGCATTGGTTTTCCATTACATTGGTGTCCTAACACTAATAACTTGGATTGCCAGGCAGCAGAAGTCCTCCGTGCGCGGGAGGCGCCGGCGTAGCTGGCCGGTTTTGTTGCTGGTATGCTTGGAGGGTGATCCCACGAATCGTGACTGCTGAATAACCATAATAGTATTAATAGTTATAAGTTATAAGTTATAACCCAGTTGGATTATGATTACCATTAATAATAGTATTAACCCAGTTAGATTAATGGGATATGCCCACTCAATTGCGGACCTGGGGACTTGCTGACTAGGGTTATTGATCACTTTCAATTCGTGGGATGCACCTCCAAATGGTGAATGATGACTAAGATTGAGCCATTTGTCCCAGAATTGGTCGGGAAAATCTATCGGAAGACCCCAAATATTTGGGTGTCAAGTTTCAAAAGACATTACTTTTCTGTAAAATGTTCCCTTACATAAATCAATCCATTGAATCAAACATATTTAAACATACCGGTGTTGATTGAGTTTTAATATGGATAAATTATAATGACCTCGTCAATGTTTTCCCTCACTGGAGTGTTGGGAATTGAATTCGGGGAATGATCCGAAAATGGCCGTGTGACAACAGCTACTTTGAGGTTGGCGAATTATTGCAATTACAATCAGCCAGAGAGTAATGAGACTTAACCATCAGGTGTAAGGGTTTTATGGGGTTTTCACTATCAAACATATGGAGTGTATCTGAAACCGTGAGGGTTGATTGTTTATGCACTAGTGGGGTTATGCTACCGAAATTTATTGGGGATTATGATACCCCACAATTGATGGGCTACCTGTCAACATGGGATAGAGGTATTTTGTCATGGCTCAGATAGCGTTGGGGTCAAGAGTGAAGGGCTTTTTGAACAACCGCAAAGTCATGCAGGGTCAACTGCATCTTGCAAGTTATTACATAACCATGACATACTCGTAGCTATTGAACAGGGCCCATACATTATATTGTTTATATAATAAATAGTCAGTTGGATGATTTACCTGTGAGAAATGGTGATGTTCCATAGTAAACTGCTAAATTACCAGAGGGTAAACAATGCGTTTGCCCTGCTACTTGTGGTGCCAGCGTTGGGGCCAGGAGGTCTTGGGTTGGTGTTGTTCCTTTTTGTGTCATCATTCATTTGATGTTTGATGCTGCTTAAATGCCCATGTGGTTTGAACATGTTTGTTTCTTGCGTGTTTTCAACATTTTTCAAGCCATATATATAGCTACGAGACCCAAAACAAATATCGCGAGTTTCGGGTTTTAAGATGCGTTGACACTGGCATGGCCAACTTGTTGGCATTTTTTGCTAGCGCGTGCAGGTGGCTAACTCGGTCCTCGCCAGCTTGAAATCGCAACTGCCGTTTGGCCGCAGCGAAAGACCTTCGTTTTTCAATGGATAGCAAACCCCAAAAAGATAGAAGAATAACAATCTGTACTAAAAAAAGTAGTGGTAAATTACTTTTCTATCTTTTTGGGAGGTGCTTTAAATGGAAACCCTAGTACTTGAAACAATAGTAATAACCATAGGGCCTAGGGTTTTTCATTCTCTTGAGGAGAAACTGATACAGGAAGTCATCAATCTGCTGGCCAAATTATGGGGGTGATGCCCTTACATGAAAGAGAGGAAGGCAGAACCATGAGAAAGGAAGATTCTTGGCACAGCCAGAGAAAATGAGGAGATTCAGTTGCATCCACCATAATATCCAGAATTCTGAGGCACAAACCGCACGCAGCTTGGTTGAGGATGAGTAATTATTCATTTCAAGACCGAGAGCAATGAGAGTGGGTGAATAGACCATGCGATGCGAGGGGTTTGAGATATGTTCCAAGGGTTTCCTTGAACAGTGTCAGTCTGTCCTCACTTGTGTTTTCCTTCTTCAGGTAGTTTCCCGCATTGTCGCAATTTCCCCTCAAACGTTCCCCATGTCATGAGATATATTGTATTTAGATGATTGGGGAGGTGCCAGAACCTAAAATTTGATAATTATACAATTTAGGGGAACTGAACATCCATTTGCCACGGATGTTGGGAGCGTAGACCCATAGCCATATAACATTACCCTTCCAATTACTCAGTTACTTGTCAGATTGGTAACCAGCCCCAAAATCATTAGTTAAAATCACCCTGGTTACAGTACCTATCTCAGAGGTGACTGGAAGGTTATTTGAAATTATATGATATTTGAATCTCATTAAAACACCATTCAAGTCCCATAAAATCAACATTTCCTAAACTGCTGACCAAGTTTCCTGACCAGCTCCCCCCGTGGATGGCTGTCACCGGGGAGTCCTTCACTGAACTTTCGCAGCGCCATTAGGACGCTCCTGAGGGAGTCGGCGGCAGAGACGCAACAGAGGCCCTGCCATCAACCTTTTGATGGTCCAAGAAAGCGTGAGCACCAACATAAGCCAGTTGTTTTGGGTGAAAACGATATGAAAATTGAAAACCATGAACATCAAGTTGTTTTTCAATTTTGTCTCAACTTGTGCACGACTTGTTCTTTGTTAAATGAAGAGAAACTCGAAGGGGCTCAGAATTTTGGGGTGGACTTCCATTGTCAGCAGCTCCCTTCCGAAATACAAGGAGTTGAATGACCAAGGCACATTTTGTGTGTGTGTGTGTGTTTTCCTTTGAGAGCTGATATGAAATGCAGGTTTTTCGCTCTAAAACCGGGGTTTGAGAACCCCCTTCCATAAGACACTAGTAAATATCCTTGTTTTATGGTTTTTGGAGCAAAACTCACTTCCCCATGACCCCGTTTTCTGTTTCCTTTTCGGAGGGCAATAAGGCCATCCACACATCAAAGCGGGACGATCCCATCGCAAGGGCTCCAAAACAATCAGCGCCTTCCAGGCTCCAATCATGTGGTGAAGCATGGTGAACCCATAAACCTCCAATGTGGTTGGGGTATATTAATCCATATTCATCCATATTCATCATCCATATCTCTCCATATTCATCATCCATAATAGTCCATATTCATCATCCATATTAATCCAAATTAGTTTTTAGTCCATATTAATCCATATTTATCATCCATATCTCTCCATATTCATCATCCATATTAATTTATATTTATCATCCATATTAATCCATATTTCTCCATATTAGTCCACATTAATCCACATGAATCCATTATCAATCCCCTACCCCCCTGAATCTTCAACACACCCCAAAAAGCGTCACCGTTTGACGAGGCAGTGGCTCCGCCTCAGCAGGGAGGTTCTACAGACCTTGGCGCCCAAGGTACAAGCAGCGCAGCTCGGGAGCCTGGCTTTTGCTGGGGAAAAGTTGGAGAAATTTGGGGAGAAAATCTACAGGAAACCATGGATTGTTCCTATCAAAAATTGTTGGGGGTTTGCGGTGTCAATTTTCCCATGAAAACCAATATTGGGTATTTTGGGAGAGATTTTGCATCAAATTCATTCGCGAAAATGCAGGATTTGGATGTATGTTCGGATTGAACATTGGCGAATCTTTCACCAAATACACTCCTAAAATGAAAGGGGTTGTGTTGAAAGATTGGAGATCCTTTGACACCACAACATTTTTTTGAATTGATAAACCGATCATGGAACGGGACATTTCTGGAATCCAAAGTGACATATGTTGAACCGGTTGTTCAATTGCCCCAAAGAGATAGAACATATAGAACAGTTGGACACCTGGAGATATGACTATATTTTCAAAATCATCTATACCATCCTGGAAACACTTATTCGGCATCATTTTTGTTGGTACTATAGAGTAAAGCTGTACAGTCAACTTTCACCAAAACAACAGCAGCAAATCTGTGGCTCTGTGGCCTCAGGTTGAAGTTGAGGCATGAACAGCTGAGGCGGTGGGAAAGCAACGTGGGATAATGCTCCACTAGGTATAAGTTGGTTTACAAAGCAATAGTGATATCCTCCATAGACCCTAGTTACTGGAGTTATAAACCAAGTTAGCCCTCGAAGGTGGCAAAGGATTACTCTCAGTGGTTTCATGGAGGGAGCAGCGAGCTTTGCTATGTTTGGATCATGTTGGATCCAACTTTTCCCCGCAAGAGATGGAGAGCCAGTTGGAGCTACGAATTGAGTTTCTCAACCAGATGATCAATCAGATCTATGGAATATCAATGTGTGGAATGCCCAACTTCATAGAGTCATCCAATCACAGCTGGAAGGCAGCAAAGAGAGGAATTGGAAAAGAAGTTGAAGGACCACAAAATCCGCCGGGAAGCGTAGAGAAACTGAGTCTGCTCTCTAGTGAGCCAATTGGTCACGAAAGACAATCTAGTCTATGCTTGTTCATTTTCTCGGACTTTTACAGGGTTTGGTCATTGATCCCACGCCACATGAACTGCCAACTTCCAAGAGTGTCAGTTGTGAATGTAGTAGGTTTTGGCAAGCACATCAGAAAAAGCGAGGTGGTGTTGCTCAGACTTTGCAATGTTCAAGTAAATGTTCAAACAATTTTTTGAACCGGTTCCTCTTTGCTTTTTGACAGGGTAACAGGGTGTAACCTTTAACTTAGAGGCTTAAATGCAGTAAAATGGCGCTTTGCCCTGCCCTTCTATCCTGAAATGCAGAAGGCCGCACTGCGGGGTGGTGATGATGGCAAGAGCTCTGGCTGTTGCTCTTGCTCTAGCTGTTGCTGCTTCTGCTGTTACTGTTACTGTTCCTATGTTCCTATTATAGTTGTTGCCATGGTCACCAAAAATCACGAAAAATCACGAAAAATCATCAAACACAATCACCAAACACCGCCACCAGTCACCATGCTGTTGTTCTTAAACCTCTTTATATTGAACAATATACATGTTGCCCTGTGCCAGGAAGGAAAGATTGGGCTGTCCACAAAGGCTGAAGAAGTGCAGGTGGATGGCCTCAATGGCAGTAGCTTAGAATCTGAATTCGATGGAATTGAATTACCATGGAATTACCATGGAATTACCTCTCATATCCCCGGAGACTTGAAACTTCCGCAGACTCATTTCCAATAGAACACCCCTCTTTTCTCTTTTCATAAGACATTCCGTCCCTGGTCGGTGACCAGGAAGATGACCGATCGTTCACTAAAAGGATCTCCAGCTGGAGGACTCCAAAATCAAGAAGTTGGTCACCACTTAAACCACCAATCACCTCATTGAAACTTATTGAAACTTCATGTTTGAAGTTGTTTGATTACTAATCTATAGCTGGGCGATGCCAAACATATCTCAAAATTCATGAATTCAGATTTGGAGTGGAGACCAAATCCTCAAAAACAAATTCTGATATTATAGATCCATATATAGTCCTATATAACTAAACATGTATTAGAAAACATATGTTTCAGTCTGAACTCTGCCTCCAGGCGCCTTCCCAGGCTGGTGCAGCTCTGTCCAGGGCACCCAGACACCTCAGGGGGGCAGATCATCCCAGGTTTGTTGGATGTTCATCCGTTGAAAAAACCTGGGATAAATAAACCATCCGGATTTTTTTTGGGGCATATCCCCAATTTGTTGAGAATTATTAGAACCTTTGAATATGAATTCTGATAAACATTTGGAGGTTAATAGGGGGGGTTGGGTACACATATTTTTGGACGGTTTTTCACCCGTGGAACCTGCGCAGAAAAGGAAGTTCAAGGTGAATGGCATCCAAAACTGCATTAAAACTATTCATTTGTTGCACACAATCATAATGTTATATGTTCTCCATAAATTGATGTGCATGAAACAGTGTCTCCGCCATTTTGTGAGAAAGCCGCAGTTTGAAAATGGATGCTGGAGTCTTGAGTTCACAGGCAAGTGATCCAACACTTGGCGCATCCGATGTTTGCCGCTTACATCCCCATTTTTATTGCTGCAACCTTTCCCCGGAATATTCCTAAGCAAAATCATACGAACCCCCTGGTTTAGTATTGGATCTATGGATGAATGGGGGTCCCTTATTGGTGGTCTAGTTGCTAGTATTTTTTACTACTTTTTACCCATTAAAAGGTATCCAAGTTGGGTTTTCCACACTCTCTAAGGGCGAGTGCACCCAGCACGGCAACGTCGTCACTTCGCCCTCCGGTGAAGGTGCCGGGGATGGTTTGATGGGATGGCAGACATGGCAGTGAACAAGTATGAACAATTGTTGGGGGCTGAGTTCAAGATATTCGGAATGATTATGTAAGATCATAAGGTCCCATAGATTTTGGATATGTTTGGATGGCTGTGACAATTTTGGATGGGACCCAAGTTTTGTGGCATCAACATCGACTTTCCAAGGGTCAAGTTGGTGTTCATCGCGGTTGCAACTGCTAGCTGTCAAACATGCGCAGCTTACCCCCGCTCTGGATGTGGTTATGCAAAGGGAGAAGTTGAACAATTTGCAAGCACACCAGCTATGTGGACTATCCTGTGATGCAAAAGAGCCCACACAAGCGAGCAGTTTGGACGTTGGTTCGTTTTTCACGGTCAGAAACATCATGTTGCAGCTCAAAAAGAATAGCTGCGTAATTCTGACGGCACTTGGTCACCGACCCGACACACAGCAACTGGTGGTGTTTTGATGAGGAAATTCGGACCTGCATCAAGAATGCATATTTATCCCTTAATCATCCTTAATCCATTCACTCACAAGTCTCGAATACTGCATGTGAATAGTCGTTGTTACAAGTTGGTTTGAGACTTATATAAACACATCTGGAAGTCTTTACCATGGCCAACCCATTGCATTTGGATGTATCATGATCTCCATCCTGTCAGCACTGTAGCGAGCGCCATGTGCACCGCCCGTGGCGTGGTATCGTGGACCAGGCGCTGGGCCGATGTTGCGTGGCCACATTTCGGCGTCGTGAATCACTGAGTGGTGATGATGGAGCAGATATCAGCAGAATCCACGATCTAGGGGGGATTGAGCCATTGAAAGAAATGAGTTTGGCAGTTTGACCATGTTTGACCATCAAAATTAGTTTGGACATGTTTTTAACCGTCAACATGATTGACCTCCAATGTTGGATGGTTTCAGACGAAAAGCAGCCAGTCTCGTCGTTCCATGATTTACACCCCCAGCTCGAGCCACGCCCAATTGGGGACAGATCCCACCTCTATTCCTTCAGATTGCGGTTTCACTTCTGGTAGAAAGTGGTGGGGAAACATCCACAAGATTGCGATAGCTTTTCCGTTTTGGCTCCAAGTTGAAACATTTGCTCCATTTTGGTCCATCTATCACCCATCTAGGTGAATTACAACATCTCCGTAAATCATGGTTAGTACAGGGAATGATCCTCAAATAACCCAACATTTCAGGCTGGTGAATTCTGGTAGAGACTCAGATTAATTGGGATTTAACATTTGATTCAACAGTGTATCTGACCAACACCTGGAATTAGGGATGTGACCAGCAAGAATGAAGTTGTTACTATGGTTTGACCAGGGAAAAGTCGTCCTTTAGGGTCGATCTTGTGATGGAAATGGTCCCTCCTAAGGCTCCAATCTTCGCCTCTGGCCGCCGTCGCTTTAGTAACTTCGATTCCAGGGCTTCCACCTGGGATACCAAGGAGAAGATGGCCATGGTGGCCACTTGTCGAATCAAAAAATCAGGAGTCCATGTGGGATTCACCCAATGGAATCAAAACCAAACCCCCAAGTTTGAGGTTTATGGGATTTATGGGGGGTGAATCCCACATGATTGACTTTTCATCTCGGGAAATTGATGGAAATGGGTCTTGTTCAAGTACTGGAAAGTACAGATAACTGATAGATAGTGATTGAATGACGATTGAAGTGATGCAAGGACATCGTGTTTGATTTGCGGGGAGAAATATAGAATGCCAAGGAATGAGAGGTTTTCCTCTATCATATCTATTGGTTGCAAGGGTGATTTCCTGTGTCGTGGGGTTGGAGGCGTGTAGGTTTTTGGGGCCAAATTGGAAATATCATGAAATATCCAGATGAAAGTGAGTTATGGGCAAGACCCCCGGACCACTTTCAACGTTACTTTTTTCAAGCAAGTCCTTCTATTCTCGGGACTGCAAGGGAACGGATTTGGAGTCTGGGGGTCCCAAACACTCAGAGCATGGTTTACCTCGGTTCCCATCAAGGCAATGTCCGCACGCTTGATCGAAGCACAGAAGTGGTTTCGGAAAAGCCCTGAGGCGCAGCTGGCGGCACATCTCAGACCGGATTACGAAATGGCAGTGTTTTTCTGTTGTCATAGAACACTGCCATAGCAATTTCCAAACGTCCAGATTAACTTGGAGTCAACTGGGTTGAGCTCAATTGCCCATTTCAATTTTACAGGTGAAAGAAACAAAAACATCCCAAGATTGTCCTGAAGGGCCCATTCCTGGGGACTTGATGATTCCTTTTTGTCAGGATGACGGCAGTGATTCAAATTTGATGCATAGATGGGTGGCTGCCTGGACAGAATCTATGCAGAAAGTGGTTTCCCACGATGGCAGAGACATCTAATTGTGGTGCATCAGTTCATTTGGTTCATCGGACACTCACCAAAACTCACCAATAGTTGATATTACTCAAGCATTGCAAGACAATCATTTCTGATAATAGCTGAGATATAACTAATTACATACTATAAGTATCTGTAAGTCACTAACAACATCAAATAATCATAAAAACTATAATAACTGATAGCTATAATAGCTATAATAGCATGATATTGCCATTCTGCCAAGTCTATGTTTCGCCATCCCCAAGGAGTCCAGGGTTCCTTGGAACGATTGCAGGCCATGGGTCGCTGCTTGGACTTTGGCTGTGGCACAGGCCGGCGATACCATGGTGAAAGCTTCAGAAGTTGGACCCCCACAACTCGGCATTTCCAAGTCCATCCACTACCTGTATCAAGTGATGACCATTTTCCATGTAAAGGCAGCAATGATGTGTGTTGCCAGGTTGTTTATGATTTCATTTACTGTATAATATAGAGTATATTTTTTTGTGTGTGATATGGCTTCATGTTGACAAGCAAACTAGAGTCTCCATGGCTGTGCTTAGTGAAACTCTATCCTGAAGCCAGTCATGGAGGTCTCTTAGCCTTCGAACTGCAACCGTGGTGCAGCGCGGTGGTGGGTCTAGACACATCGCAGGGCATGCTGGAGGTGATGCAGGCCCGGTCATGGGGACTGAGGACCACTAAAAACTCCGGAATCTGTGTGCGTTTTCTCTGTGAAAATAAAGGATGAACCAGCTCAAATTGGGTTTCAACCAGCTAAAAAAGGGTTTCATGGGATATTTTAGTGGGATACAAATAGTCACACGACAATCTTTTCTGCCTATGCTTGAGATGTTGACACTGTGCTAGGAGAAAATCGCAGCCGCTGGGATGAAATCCAAGATGCGAACTACCGGATCCTTGGCCACCCATTGGCGTGAAGATCCTATGAAACCTTTCTGCATGGTGTGCATAGCACTTGGCCACAGCACCAAGCCTACAGCCCAGTGTTAGTTTGCAGATTGCCGTCAGCTGTCTAGAAACTTTGGGGATGCAAAGTTTGGAGCGCACTGAGGCAAGCGCTGCCTCAGTTTCTGTCAAGTCTTGTGAAGCCATGGTCAGATCAGCTACGGCATGGATTTGTTGAGTTCCAATTCACCGCTTTTCTTGCATGGATTACAGAGAAACGAGAGGGCAGAAGTAGCTTGGCAATGGGGTTTGCAATGGGATATAACTCTAAATAGGGTTGCCTTGACTACTGACTCCTGTCGATCAACAACTTGAATCCGCCAACCATACTCTGAGATTTGCGACCGAGCGGGTACAGATTTCAATCTTCCAAAAAAAAGTTTGGAACCTCAGGAAGTCTACAAGAAGTAGGTGAGTTTGATCTGATTGTCAGCACCTAGGCCAGCATTTCAAGGCAGAAGCAGCAGAAGTGTGAAATTCTGTTGATTGGAACTGGAACACGTTTAAAAAGGGGCCCTTGGCTCCACAGAATCAGCACTGCCTACGACGTCGTGTAGCAATGAACATTGGCGATATTTTGTTGGCATAGCAGAACTGTGAGTCGATGTGAAGAAGTCTGGAAATCCGAAGCATCAGAGCATATCAGAGCATCACTGAATTCAGGTATGTTATGCATTCACCACGTGAAGGATTGCGCGCTGCAGTTGAAAGAACTTTCGTCCCTCCTCAGGTCTGGAGTCGTTTTCTGGTGAGTGTTGTGAAATGAGTATAAATTCATCTCGTCCGATGCCTTATGTTTGCACTTGAGTTGTGTTTGTGAAACATGTTTGGACCAGTTGGGGTGCAAACAGAGGATGACCAAATCATCAAAGATCATGAAACATATAAAACTTTAAGATCATCCAGCTAGTTTGGACCTTTACATCACCATGAACAAAGCATCCAGCCAGGAATCAACAGATCCTCCACTCTGCAGCCAGGCCTTCAGGGAGACTGGTCATCGTGGATTTTGAGGCGACAGAGAATGCCCGGATCTTTCACAAAGAGTCCGAAAGGCTCCCGGCGCTATGTTGCCATTTTTGTTGGTTAGAAGCGTGTCTGTCTGATGCTGCTTGTATTCGCTGAAAATTGGAATTCTGTGCTGTAGAATGCTGTAGATGGGGTGTGTGTTCTTTTGAAGGTAAGGGTCTTGGTCATGACATACTTTTATGTTTTTTTCTAATGCTTGCAGGGGATTTGACAATGTCTGGATCCCTCGGTAGCAGTTGATGGTTTCAATCACTTGTTATCCTTGTCCGTGCCTGAGATATGCATTTTGTCCGGTGATTGATAGCTGAAGCACCCAAGCAGATTGGTGGCAGGAAGGGAGATCACTATGAGCATGATGGTGTCTTGGATGCAAGGGCATGGGGCTGCAGGAGTAGCCAGACTGGATGAAATATCTGGGTTTCCCAGTGGGTGTGTCTGAAAATGGGGGATGAACCCCGAGCTGTGGCCATTTCATATAGGGAAATAAGCATCCAGGAGGAGTCTATGCTCAGACAAAGCCAAATGGCCGGGTGTCAATGGAGAACTTACCCGGTAACTAAGCTGGATGTAACACATATTCCATAGGAAAATCTGCAGAAGATGGTTGGATTAGAGGGACATGTTCTTTCCGGCATGGGACCAGTTTGCACTGGAGTGTGGCCAGGCCTGTTGCGACAACATGACATCCTCGTGATACTAGTTACATTTGGGACCTAGCTATGCGACTTCGACCACCGTGGGTTGGACTGGACAGGAGGTACTCTTGGCGATGCTGTTCTACTCATCAGGACGTAACATCGGAGGTTTGAAGTGCCTTTCTTTGCGATGCCTGATCCATCAGTAATTATCATAATTATCCACATCTCTCAACCGGTCTAAGGGTCAGATACCCTAAATCCATATAGGGTGAGAATGATCAGTTAAACATAGTTAAACCAAAAACACCTCTTATTCAAAATGATCTATTTAAAGGGCACCCGTGGCAATTTTTCTCTATAGTTCTTTGGATTGTCACCATTCGTCACCCGCCCTCTGCCACCTTAGGACTTCCTGCGAAGGAATTGACGCCGCCGGCCTGCAGCGATCCTGCGTTCGCGTGTGCTATTCTGTATTTATGCTGTTCACCGTATCTACCGATGTTTATGGCATTTTCCCTCTGGTAAACTAACATAACTATGGAAAACCTCCATTTTTTCCGGGAAGATCAACCATAACTGGCCAATTTCAATAGCTATGTTAGTTTACCAGAGGGTAAATCATACAATAGCGTAGATGCTCAGAATGTCGCAAGTTCTCAACCGCAGATGTCAAGCAGAGCTCGTTATTCCAGGTGACAGCTGCTGAAAACACTGAAGTTTTCCAGTTTTTTTTAAGCCAAAGAAGGGCTGCCATGATTTGTCGTGTATAGCCATGAAGCAAGAACGACTCACGATGAGATAGCTGATCTATGTCGACCTGACCTGTGTGAACAGAGATTTGTTTGCGCTTTGGTAATCAAACATATCCATGGGAAATCCATCATTTATAGTTGATTTTGCTATGAACACTTCCATTTGTAGAGGATTTTCCAACACGCCATGTTTGAATCTTGGAGGGTACGTGCACCAGCCAAGGCAATGGTTGAAGGATGCTTCGATGTCAGAAGTGGATCTGGTGCGTCAGCCATTTGAGAAGGAACGTGCAGAAGGACCAGCTTTTGGTGATTTCCATGGCGGACAATTCTGCTTGGAAACTTATGGAAACTTCCTATCATTCAACCACTGGATTTCTTGGAATAGAAGTATCTGTCTGTATTTGAAAGTATTTGGTGGTGGATTCCTCCAGCATCAACAGAAATCGGATCGATGTGGATCTGCTCTTGATGGTTTGGCATCGGAAGGGTCCTGAGACTATCTATGTTGCAGCTGCTTGCTGCTTGGAAATGAGCGTAAGACTCAAGGAGCTCCTGTTTTTGCAGATTGAACTACTGAACTCAGTTTTTGCAGACTTCAGCCTGGTGGTAGCCTTGATCTTGATCTTCATCTCCAGCATGACACCTTCCCAGAATTAGATGATGGACCATTTACCGGACTCCGCCCATAATTCCGATAGATTTTCCCTTCACCAAATCCATTTGACACCTACCAGGCTGGCCCAACGCTGGCACGAAAGACATCTTTCAGATGATGCTTGCCTCGGGCCGAAAGTGACAGCTCGCAGGAACAAAACAAAGCGCTGCGGCGGAAGATCCGGACCTGGAAGTTGATCCATGAGTTGAGTGATGTGAAGTCTAGATCTTTGGAGACTGGATTAGTTTCAAATATATCCACAATGATCATCAGCTATCCACTAAAGTTTCATCAAATATCACAAATTGTTACAATATATGCACAATTCAAAGAACATAATTGTACATCCTGTATATCCATCATAATACATCCATATAGATATGGAAGTTTCCTAAAATAGGGGTACCCCCAGTCCTCATCCATTTATAGATGGATTTTCCATGAAAAAAACCATCCATTTTTGGGATCCCCCATTTTAGGAAACCCCCATATCCATGGTATCTATCATATAGAAAACGCGTGCATCCCGGCCAGGCCAGAGGGCCGCCACCACCCAAGGCGAAGCCCAAGCCGAAGCCGAAGGCCTCGCGTTTGAAGAGATCAAATCTAAGAGATCCAACAAACTTTGGGATTGAGTTGACTAAGATTTTTTTGATGTCTTCTGATTTCTAGAGATCAACTAGAGATCAAATTTTTATAAAAGAGTTCATAGTTTTGGATACTTTCTGATGTCCATTGCCATTTGTGAACCACTGTGGGAATAAGACCCGTGCCTTGAGCCAGGCTGCAGTGGTTGAACAGCCCACACCTCCCAGGAGAGCATTTGAAAAACATGGAAAACCCATGGAAAACCATGAATTTTGATGGATTTTGTTTTTGTTTGCTTGTGCGGCTATTCATTCATATTAATTCAAGTTAACAAAAGATCGAAAGCTTTCTTCTAAAACATCACCACTTGACATTCCAAGGCAACATGTTTGGGCCGCATCCATGCTCTTCGACGTTCTTCGTACGTATCAGTCATTGCCCCAAGGACCAACGGATTGGTGAATATCAACTGGAAGAAGAAGGCACAGAGCTTCCAGGTTTAAAATGAAAATACGACTTAGCCATCAAAGATACCATTATTGATGGGTTGTAAAAATGGTTATAATAGGGGATTATACGAAACAATATTAGTTTGGGATGATCACAATCCATGAATAGGGAATCCCGTTCTCAACCAACCAAGATTTCACTTGTTTTGATGAGAGGTTTTGGATGGCTGAATAGAATTTGGATCAACAGATTTATTGGATTCTACTTTCTTTCACCCGTGCACGGGCCACTTTGTTCAGACCTGGGTCATGAGTTGGACATTGTCCATTTGGAATAGTTGTGGATATATTCATACAAACAAACAAGCAAACCCAGGTTATTCATGGTGGTGGTATATTAACCAAAGATACCTCAAAAACAACCCGAACGTATGTAAATGTATCAAGAGCAAGGATGATATAGGACGATGTGGTATTTGTCTTTTGCCGGCGTGTGTTGGAAATGTCGCTTACATCTTTTCCACAAAGGCTTTGTAAACTCACCCCAAGGAACTTTACATTAAAGAATGGTCATCACTAGTAAACACCAATACCTTCGAATGTGACATCCTCACAATTGTATGCATCAACCAATGGTAATCACGACCCATAGTTAAATATAAGCTTATACATCACCAAAAATTGACCATCTATTCCAAAAACAGTGATTAATGTGGGTAAAACAAAGCCATAAACCATCGCCAATGACTCACCATTCTTATATAGGTGGTATAAACTAGTATAAACCATTCCCAAATGAGTGGTTTATGGCATTGTCTTACCCACATTACCAATTTCATCTATCCATTCCCATTATGGTCACATTTCCCGAAACGCAGGCAGCTCCAGGGCCCGAGGACTTCAGGTTGAACGATGACTTTTTACGTCCGGCCTCCCCAGGGACCCTGGAAACATGGGACGTGCGGCGTGGCATAACCTCGGTGGTGGAGCTGGAGTTTCGTGGTGTTTTTGTTCCCATGTTGAAAATGGTGTTTTGGATGATGGGCCAAAATTCCCATAGTGATTATAAAACCATAGTATTTTTTGGGGAGTTGAACAAACTATGGTTTTATATTCCGATCCAGTTTATCTGTCCATCCCAGGGCGTGGGTTGATGATATTTGACGACTTCACCAGTGCAACTGCAGTTGGTTGGGAGATCATTTAGCCTAACATCTACAGGAAACAGTGGGTTTTACCATCCAAATCTTCGGGTTGAAGGAGGCTGGAAAACTGAAACACAATCATAGATTGATACATAGATTTAGCATCCAACAAAAGAGGTCTCAGGATGGCAAAGGTGCAGGAACCTATACAGGTTTATGTAGATTTGCAATCCTCCATGATCATGAACTACTTATTTCTAACATATATATATATATATATCATTATATATCTCAAGATCTGCTGCATAGATTTACTTTAGACACGTTATATACAATTTCCTCAACCTTTTGGCCTCAGCCCAGAAATCTGTGACCATCGCAAGGAGAGATGGCGGAGTTAAGGGGCAGTCCCATGGATGATGGGGAGCTCAGTAAGGACTCCGTCTTCCAAGGCGCCCGGCAGGGTCTTGGACAGACCTTCTCGAGGAGTTGCACCATTTGGCGATGGGTCAAAATTAAAGACCTGGGGGACCACAGATTGAAATGTCTATAGTATTAGCCATCCAATTCTTGGGATACCTAATTTTGACCCATATTATCTATTGTGTGGCAGTGTGGCCATGAAAAAAAGAAATGGATGCTTTGAACATCTTTAAGGGATTTTGATGGGTATGTTCAGTATAAATCCAGATGGGGAGCCTTTGGAAGTTCTTGAATGATGGTGATGGCAGCCCTCTGATGAAGTCATAGTGGTCGAGGTGTTCGCAATTGGATCAATTGGACGACAAAGACCCTCCAGTCGGCCCTCCAGTAATCAAAGGTGGCTGGTTGGGAAATCCACCGTTTGTGGATGATTTTCCCATTATATAAGACTATTTTTGTGTGAGATTTCCCAGCTTGCCATGTTTGATGACACTGGAGGGTGGTTGCAAATAGCTGGTCTGTGATTTGGGTTGATTTTGGATGGCAGAGGCAACCACATCAGTCCCTTGTTGGATGTGGATGAGACCTCTGAGCCCTTACTAGGACCATCAAAAACCAGGGTTCAAGAAGTGTTGGAGAACACATTCATAAGATTATAACTATATATAACTACAATAACTACAGTATAGTTGTAATCTTTTCACCCCATTAACCTTTGGGAATTTCAACCAACCTGGAAACGTCCCCGTGGCAGTTGTGGATGTCCCTGAACTCAGCGAGACGCAGCTGCAGTACTGGTTCGGCCTGCGCGCGCGTCTGGGGCCACGGAGGGCCACGGAGCTCTCGAAACATGCTGCAGCCTACGGTGGCAAAATCATTCTGAAGCAAACATATAGGCCATATGTATTTGTACATGAGAATGATGTGTATATGTGTATAGACACATATGGTATATGTTTTATGCATATAGAAGCATATTTTGGAATTGTAATTGGAGTATCTTTTGATTTTAGCCAATCGTGTGACTTGCCGGACTTACGGTCCAGTTTTGGTATTGCATCACTCCCGGATGGGTACATTACGCTAGAGCAGGATGTTGATTCTACGACCGTTGAAATGTTTGATCTTTATCCTTCGACTTGATCTGGAAATCAGAGAAAACTGTGAGGAGCCAGGAGAAACAAAAGAAACATCGTGTCCAGCCATGCGTCACTACTTCAATTGGAGGAAATTGATAGGTTTCAGGGTCCAGTGTTTGTGAATTATACCCTCTGGTAAACTAACATAGCTATTGAAAATGGCCATTTATGGTGGATTTTCCCATTAAAAATGGTGATTTTCCATAGTTATGTTAGTTTACCAGACTATTGATATCTGCTGATATGTGATGTTACATCCCAACAAATCCACGGATATCGTTTCAGATCAGAATTTCCAATTGCATTTCATACAGTCTCCATATTTAGATGTTCTAGGTATCATCTTGTTGGTTATATATATATATATATCCCATCAAATGCCATTGGATTCATTAGATCCCCATTTATGAAGGGTTTTCCCATAGCATATACCATTGTAAACCCAATATTGGGTGATGGTTTCGGATCTGAATTCAGTTTCGACCAGGTCAAAAGCGCCCCACTCCCTGCAGCTCACGCGGAACCAGCTGGGGCCCTGGGTTTGAAGGTGTGACTTGGGGGTAGAACCCACAAACCAATGGATTTGTTTCAGGGAAAATCTACAGGAAACCATGGATTTTCCCATTAAATATAGGGGGTTCCCGTACATTTTCCCTTCAACCAATCCATTGAACAAAGAATTGGTTGGTCAAACATATTCAACGAATCAAACATATATGAGGATTTAACTGATTTAACTAACCAGAGAAATTCCGAGTAAACCTCTCGGCACTCAGAGTACCATCAAAGCGGTCATCCGGTTCTGAACATATGTCTTCAACTTCAGGGTGAACGGTTTGTGATAGTTTATGGCTTCTGTACAACCAGCAATCTGAATTTAGCATTTTTTTAAATATCGGCAAGGCATCCACAGTTCGTGAGTAAATGTAAATATATATATATATACTTATAATTATTATTGTACAATTGAGTGTGCATAACATTGTATGTTATTCTTATATATAGATATATACAGTTCGTATATGTGTAGAGCACAAGGGTCCATACATAATCCAAAAATATGTTCAAGCACCCTTTTTACACGGCGCTCTGTCAGTGGACCCCAAACACGCTGTATCTTTCGCAGCGAGGCGTTCATTCCACGTCTCGAGATGTCAGCGGGAGCGGGAGCAGCACTCCAAGTCATGGTCAGCTTGCGGGCGTGCCGAATGTCGGTCTGGATCAAGTTTCATGTCATGTGAGCCATTCAAAATACCCTGGTTGATTGGTTAATATATAGGGACCTATACTACTTAATTCAATAACTATATTTGCGATGATGATAACCCAGAGTAGGGAAACCTATCAACCAACCAGTACAATGGGATGGGATATGGGTATTTTTAATGATTTTAATGGCTGATGTGGATTCAACCAACCCCGCGAAAGGTGACTCCCCGAATAATATAGGCTTCTGAAAAGGCCTCATTGATCACAAACAACCACTAGTGAGGGCTTATTAACCATCTATTATTGCAGAGGTCACCCTAAAGTCATAGGGCAATGGTCAATGGTACAAACTACTGCAAGCCAGCTCTGGAAATGTTTTTGGCAGCTAATTTTGGGGAGCCCTATATATATTGGAGAATCATGGTTTTAACCAATTTGTGTCCAATAGGCATAGTCATAGTATAGTATTGGGATGTATTGGGGTATATTGGGGTAGAGTCATTGGGTATAGTACTGGAAGACATAGGTACTGGTATGAACATTTTGGTCATTTTTACTGTTAAATGGCACCCATTATGGGGGATTGGACAATTTTGACCCATACCCGTGTGGTGTTTACCACATGAGAAATAAAACACTATTATACCAACGATGATTTTATAGCAATTGAGGATGTGGTCGTTTAACGCCACAGGTTTTCTGTCTGGATGAGTAGCTAGAACAACCGGTTCTTGGCTCTACCTGGCTGTTGATCCATAGCAAGACGCTATGTAAACACATTATACTGGCTTGTGGTTTCATATTATATATACATTGTGTTTTTCATGTTCCGCACTGTTTGGGATCATCATCATCATCATCATCATCATCATCATCATCATCATCATCATCATCATCATCATCCCAGCTAACAACAGCCGCGCAGAAGCGTCCCCTGAGTCCCCGCAGGTCCCAGCAAGATTTGCACGGCGCAGCCAGTCTTCAGCACCTCGGTCCAGTGGGTCCTTGTTCCATTTTGGGGACTCTTGGGACTTACAACATCAGGTCTTGGACGCTACTTTGAGATGATACCCTCTGGTGAACTAACATAGCTATTGAAAATGGACATTTATGGTGGATTTTCCCATTAAAAATGGTGATTTTCCATAGTTATGTTAGTTTACCAGAGGGTACCAGCCATGAATATCAATATCCATTCATATCAAGCAATAGCTATAAATCATCGTTGATCACTTCATGGTGAGTTGATCACTGCCGTCAGCGCCAAGTCTTGAGGTATGTTGAGACAGCGTCTGCTGGATGATCGCACCATCAGGAGACAGACTTGGTGACAAAGTTACCACAGTAATTTGGGACAGTCTGCGATAGGAATCAGCAAGAGCCACAAATACATCTATGTCGAAATTGTTTGGAATCCCAAAGTCATGTGTTTCTTCCTGCAAAGGGCAAATTGCCGTGCGCATTCGCAGTCTCGCCCGAACTTAATTACTTTCTGAGTTTGGCTGTTCACCCAGCAACCCATTGACCCATTTGAACCCCTTTCCATCCTTTCCCAGCTTCATAAAATGAGAATATATAATATATATTAAATATTATGTGTATATGTATAAGATCAGATCCAATACAATCCATAGTGTTTGGGATGTGTTTATCATCACCGTCACGGGATTGTGAACAAGGCTTGGATGTTCATCTTATCTACGGTGGTAGCTGGCCAACCCCGCCGTTTGAAATATGTTTTTTGTTGTGTGATCGCAGGAAGGGGTTCAAGTCAACCAGGAATGAGTAAATGAGCAATTCATTTGTAATGTATTTGGGTGACGATACCTCCAATCATTCACGGTGAACCCCATATGTTTAACACTTGTTCATCCGAAGTTGAGATTTCGTGCCCATTTCGACTAGAAATGATTGTTAAACCATCCCAAATTTAAGGTTTCTGACATGGGGTTTACCTCATGACTACCTTCAGATTATAGTGCAGCAAATGAACCTGGATTACAACAAGAAAAGTATGAATTAACTTTGCATATGCCGATCATAATATAACACGCAAACAAGAATTATGTGTAATTATGAACTAAGACACTAGATTATAGATACATTATATGGATATAGATATATTGACACTAGATTGTTGACAAAAGATACTATCTATATTGCACAGTTACCATACTTATAGAGTGGTTTTGACATAGCCTCCGCCCACAAACAGAGGGCAATGACGGTTGATAGGAACCCCATACCAGAGAGACGATAGTTCTGGAGCTCACTTTTAGATCTGTTAGTGGGTAAAGACTGTGTCTAAAATATGTCTATATCAGTTAGAATGTATAGTCATGTAGTATTCAGAATGTGCTATGACTCTTTTCATTTGTTAGTTCATGCTGAATATATTGTAGCAGCACCCCCCAAAAAGATTTTCAAAAAACAACCTACAGTATATCACCTATACTTTAGCAAGATGTTCCCTTTCCATCACTGAAATCCCAGGAGCGCGGGCCTCTTTCTGGCGCGCTATCGCATGAACCACGGCCGCAGCACTGGAGGCGCTTCGCCGAAAATCCTGGTGGAGGCCCGGAGGGGGAAAGGGTGGCCAGAACGGGTTGGGATTCGTGGGAGTTCACCAGCAAAACCTACTAGTGTTGAAAATATATGAACATATATGCTTATTCTAGTTCAAGATGTATCCTGTATCCCGCTTTTGTGGCTGTGTGTTGGTGGTTTATATGTTTATACCGCAATGCAATGGTTAAATCCCACATGCTTGGAAGTAGATAATGGGATGTAACGAAAGTATAACTTGGATCTGTTGCCTTTGGTTTCTGGAGAATTCAACCTTCAACGTGTTTGGATTCTTTCTGAATATGTTGCCTTTGTTGGCGGTGGAGGTCTAGAGGAATCTATCTACTTGAGGTAAACCACCACCACAAACGACTGCCGCCTCACTTCCCTGCTCCAATATGCTGCGATCGCAGGATATTTGCAAGGCTGTCCTCCAATGTCGCATCCGAAAGGACGCCGCTTCAGTTTGGTGCACCTTTGGTGCACCTCAATGTTTCACCTGGAAATGGATCAAAGCTGATTCTTGAAAGTGGCGAAAAATAAATAGCGGCTCCATCCGGATAGCTGTCCTTAGAGGTGGTGGAGAATGTCCGAGATAGTTGACCTTTGATTCCAGCAAATGGTCTTGCTTGTTGGTGTCAGCCTTGTTGGTGTCAGCTATATAGTGATTATGTTTCGAATTGGCAAGTTGGAGTCTTGAACGCAGTTTCTCATGCGAGGACATTGATGGTTTGGAGAATCTGAGAGAAGCAATGGAGACCTACGCGCAGGCTCTCCGAAGTGAGATCATGAGGTGATCATGCATGCGCCACAGTATGGAAGAAGAGCGTTTGGGGACCAACGAATCGATTTACCTCTCTAAAAAAATGGTTTTAAGACCGTGTTCAAGTGATTTGACATCTGATTGAGGGCCAGGGAATACATCCCAAATCAGCATGATGTTGTAAGCCAATTGAGAAGTAGAAAATGCTATTTTAGAATTATCCCAGATGCCTTTCAATAGCGTTTTACAAAGACTGAAGAAAATGCGTCTCAATGCCTTTACCTAAAGTCTAAGCAACCATCCAGGTAGATGGTGAGAAGATCATCGAAAGATCAGTAGTTTCCATCCATCCCTCAGTGGGCGTACGTCAACCTGGGTCTGTGTTGAAAATGGTGTACCAGTGGGCACCCCAATTGATGGCCATCTAAATAGGGACAATGATGATCACCAATCAGATTTTGGCGGTTTCTGTTTCCCATAATCTTTAGACAAGAACACCTGGTACATCTGCGGGATGCGGAGGCGGGAAGCCCCGTCGCACGCTTCGTGGAGGCGATTGGGGAATTGGGGACTGTATGTTGCTGCTAGACATCATCGCTATCCATAGTCCATTTACCTCTATCACCCTCCATCGTGTCAATAATCAATATCCATCACTATTCATCATCTATCAACTACAGTAGTAATTAGTGAATGATTCCTCCATCATCATAATTAGTCTATAAATATCCATCACTGTCACGTCAGTTGGTAAGTGGGTTTGTTCACCCCCAGTAAGTCGGGGGCAATGTCCAGTTAAACTGGGATGAACTATGGCAAATCAAACTATTTACGATGAACCATGGGATGAGCCAAGCTGGTGAATCAAGTATCCATCCAGTAAACTAACACAACTCTTGAAAATCACCAGTTTTAAGTTTGGTAAATCATGGTAATTCATGGTAAATCATGGTAAACCCTGGTAAATCATGGTAAACCATGATAAATCATGGTAATTCATGGTAAATCATGGTGAATCATGGTAAATCATGGTAAACCATGGTAAATCATGGTAATTCATGGTGAATCATGGTGAATCATGGTAAATCATGGTAAACCATGGTAAATCATGGTAAATCATCTACAAAATAGATGTCCATAGCTACGTCACTTCGAGGTTCGCGGTATCCCATTGAGCCATGTCAGGAGCAGGGCCTGGAGGCGTTGAGCAACTGCGATCCAGAGGCAGAACATCGACTCTTGTACCAGGCCATGGTGCAGCGGCTGCCATCCAGCCCGGTTGGTTGATGATTATATTGATATATAGCGTTTATATAGTCATTTAATCGTGGTTTACATCTGAAAATTTGGGATGAAAAGCGGATATAGCTGAGAAATGATGGTTGGTTTTATGATTATATGAGGTTATATGTACTATATCCAATATGTTGGGGATGATCACAATCCATTGTGGGAATCCCGATTGCATAACCAACCAGGATAATGGCATGCCAAGGGGTTTTGAACACTGCTCAGTCAGATAAGGATGGAATGGGATAGGATAAGATGATGATCATAGAATCATAGATTAGATTCCATGGACGGATAGATAATGACTGATAATGGGTTTGCCTGAAAATTATGGAACACCTCCCGACATCCCATGGTTTATCCTGAATTTCAACATTAAAATAGCCATAACCTGGGGCATCCCCGTTTTCATCAAATGCCAAGATGCGTGTGAAGTCTCAAGTGGCTTGGGGCTGCCTTGCCAGGTCAGTTGCATCCCGGGTATCTATGAGCGCTTGCGTTGTGGGAAACCCAGCGACCTTCGTCACTGGCAGCCAATGGTCTTCTCCCTGAAATTGGATGAAGGAAAAATCTACAGGAAACTCGCGCTGCTAATCGTAAAAGTGAGGGTTTCCTCTAGATTTTCCCTTAAAGCAATCTATTGACGTTGAGCAGATAGAAACTATAGTGTATGTAATCCACTGACAACACTGAAAGTGTCTAATTTCATACGTCAGCAACCTTGGAGGGGATGAAATGAAACTCTTGTTTATCTGCTGATCAGAGCTGTCAAAAACTCATGCTAAACAACACGGTGCCCTCCAGGGCCCTTGAAGTACAACTGGGTGTGACTGAAAATGCTATGATCTTAAATGATTTTATATATATCCTCACATGGCCAATCTTAAAAAGCAAAAAACAGTATCAACCAGTGGATTCTTGGATGTTTTCCAATGTTTTTCCAAATCAGACGAAGCCTTGGGGTGCCCGGAGAGGTCGTTTCTGAGATCGGAGCCTGGGGTCCGAGGCTTCAAAATCCAATCCAACTGGGATAAGGACGCCACGAAGTGCAAGACGGATCTCCAGGTAGGGCCACGTTGGGATACTGTCAGATGAAGATGGATGGGATATGATAGGATAGGATCATTTTGACATGGATTCTTATGGGCTGATGCTGGACTCGGAGTCAAAGGTGTTCCTATCAAAAAATGATCAAAAAATGGTATCCTCAACCAAGGTTCTTCTTGCTCTCTTCATGTAAGGCATGCTGTATTTTGTATGGGTTCCGGCTGACCCAACCAGTGATAGGCAATTGGCTTTTCTTTTTTTGTTGTTCTGTGCTTGCATTTGAACATATATTTTCTTTGAGTTGACGACTGGACTCACTCCAGGTGTTGAAAGGCGGTCTGCAGGCGGCTGTGGGAGAGCAATGCTTGTGGACAGGATCCTTTGTTGTGAAAGGGAGTGCCATGGTCTTCATGTCAGCACCAAGTATTTGCTCCCGCTCAACTGATGGATTTTTGGGCTTTTGGGCTTCGTCCCAGATGGTATCTGGGCATGCAGACGGTCAGGTGCCGTACCGTACCGCCAGCATGAATACCTGTACAATTAACAAAAATGGCGAGGAATATGTATCCTTCACCACCTTTGGAAAGAGACAGGCGTACTATCAAATCATCGCCCTGAGGCATGTCAACAAAACGCTTTCAGCTGTAGAGAAAGCAGATACTATACTGTACACAAATGCACGGAGAGACGCCATGAGCGCCAACTGCGTGCATATATTTAATTTTATCAA
>BGPT01002893.1:110837-125460 GCA_003297045.1 Symbiodinium sp. clade C Y103
AATAAACCATAAACCAACCTTCAAACCAACCCTAAAGAAATTTTAAATCCACCTCAAACCCAACCCTAAAGAAACCCTAAAACCAACCCTAAAAAACTTTAAATCCAACTTAAAACCAACCCTAAAGAGACCCTAAAACCAAGCAAGCAAGCAAGCAAGCAAGCAAGCAAGCAAGCAAGCAAGCAAGNAGCAAGCAAGCAAGGGAGCAAGCAAGCCAGCCAGCCAGCCCACCAGCCAGACCCTAAATAAACCCTAAACCAACCATAAAACCAACCCTAAAGAAACCTAAAATCCACCTCAAAACCACATCAAAACCAACCCTTAAAAAAAAACCCAACCAAAAAAATCCAACTTGAAACCAACCCTTAAAAAAACACAAACAAACTTTCAGCCAACCCCAAATAGGCGCCAAATCGAACGAAACCTTACCAAGCCTAAACAAAATTTAGAGCAANACCCCAAATAGGCGCCAAATCGAACGAAACCTTACCAAGCCTAAACAAAATTTAGAGCAACCGGGAATAAACTATAAACCAACCTTAAATAAACACCTTAAACCGACCCCAAGTAACCTAAAGCACCCTTGAATAAACCGTGCGAATCAACCCTAAATAAATTCCTTGAACNNTGTAGGTGAAGACCCTAAACCAAGCCTAAGACAGAATTGGCAGGGTAGATGTAGGGGAGAGAAAACAGAATAGATCAGGAAAAAAAATCCCCAGGGCAGAGGAAAAAAATTCCCCGGCGCGATCCAGCACCCTTGATTTCCCTACTTGGGACAAAGATGCCCAAAGGATCAGTATCTGTTTCAGGGTGTTGAAACCACCAGTCATGTATCACATATCCAAATACATCCAGGGACACTGGACACTGGAAGGATCAACACTTATATGATGAATTGTAGACATTAGACATTGATCATATTCTTCTCAAGTGTACAGTGACTAAGACATCTGTCGCTTCCAGTTTGAGTTGATTCGGATGTGATTGAAGTTGGAACTGCCGATAATTATCCCGCACTTCGCGTGTTTAAGCAGGGACATGCAGTGACTATCTAGTGGTCTCTCTGGCTAAGAACGACTGCCAGCGGGTCAATCCCTATGCAGAGGTCACCATGGTGGCAACTCGGGTTGTATTATGTGACTAGACACAGTGCAATGGCCTTGTGTATAGTATCTGAAAAACATTAGAGATAGGCTCAGAACAATTACTCGGCCGTCACTTCTTGGATACTTGGATATTTTGTTCAACAAAACCGGATCAAGTTTTGAGTTCCCTCGTGGAGGCTTGTTCATTCCCTTGACACCTCCAGTTTGTATTTTGCAAATCACCAAGTCTATTCAATTGATATCCCCTAGTTGATGCACTATACCCATATCATTCCATACAGGTTTCAACCCTCAACCCACTTCAGGAGCTCGAAGCAGCGCGAGAAGGTGGTCCTGAGGCAAGATGTTGGATTGAATCTTGGGGGATGGGATGCTAATAAACATACTTATATATCAATATACATGATTAAATATGTATAGTCATTAGATTATATATGAGATGATGTATGTACACATACCTGTATAGATATGTAGGTGTATCCCATTCTCGGAGAAGGCTTCCTGAGCTAGTTTACCCCCAATAAAGAGACCATGTCAGATTTGAGGGGTGTCCGTCCATTTTGAATTTTCGCCGCCGCATCCCCCACTGTTTCACTTTTGTCCCATGCCATGAAGTGGAAAAAAAAGCAAAAAATCATGGCGGAGAAAAATACAAAAACTTGATCCACACTACTGTGCTCACTTATCTATGAAAAGGGTCACATTAAGGAGGCCACGCAACAAATTCCCATCTTGTGCACAGGCTGCAGCACAAGTGGCAGAAGAAGTTGCCGCTGCCAATGGAATGCCCATAGGCTCGATCTCGCGTAGAGTTGTTTTCATGGAAGTGCTTCAAAGTTGCCCAGAAACATGTGTTCAAATTGATGTGGACGAATTGTTCCAAACTCCGTATGTCGCCCAGCAACACTTTCAGGTTTCATAGGGTTAAGAAATTAGGGCTTCAGCGTTTAGATTGAGTTGTTTCCCTTTATTTTCTATTGCTTTGATGGTCTAGGGTTTACGGTTTAGGGTGTTAGGGTTCAGGATGAGTTGTGCAATGACGCACAGGTCCCCTCCCTGAGTTTCAGGAATGCCAGAATGACCCACTATCACTATTTACAGTGTGTGGAGAGTGCCTCTGACAAATTGAAGTTTCTGACCCTAGAAGTACTCCTGTGATCAGCCCCAATTTGTTTTGTTGTCCTGGGCCATGTCATTGGTCCCCACCGCATTGCAATTTCACCTTTCCATGACTTTCCAAAGACCTCGACCTACATTTGCAAGTTCCTGTCAGCATCGATTCCACTTAAAGCGTCGGCATTTGACGGTCGAAAACATACCCTTCAAACCCCTCCACACCTTATTTAGTCATTTTGTGCCCTCATGGAATCCTTGTAGGGCTGTAATGCTCACTGGTTTGCAGCTCCATGGTCAGGTTTTGTGAAGCAACGCTTGCTGCCTGAACCCGTGACCAGAGCCGATGTGAGGGTCTCAGTCATTTCCCAGCCGTGGAAACTAAGATGATTTCATGAAATATCCACATGTTTCAACGGTCATGAGTTAGGAGTCCATGAAAATAGAAGGTTTTCACGGTGGACATGTAATGTTAATGTTTTTTTTTGATTTTCATGACCATGTTGGAGATTTATTTGTGAACGCTGTCGGGTCTTTCTACGTATTTCTTATCAATAAATTTACAGTATCTAGATCTAGTCACAAGGATGGTTGGATGGTAGTGTTCTTGCATTGTGTATTATTTTTGACAGATCTGGGTGTTTGTGGCATCAACTAGTGACATCTAGTGACCTGTGGCGTCAAGTGAGAAATCCTTTGCCTTCCTGACTTCCTTTGCTGTGAAGAGTCAACACATTGCAGAGTCTACATACCATTCAAGTGTTGGGCCATGTTCAAAAATGGTTATTGTTTCAATCAAACTCTTCTGTTCAAGTAGTATTTGAGTATGATGCAGTCTGATGTTAGGGTTGAATCATGTTGAATCATGTTGAATCATGTTGAATCATGTGTTCCTATAGGAGGAAATGACCAGCAGGTGTTGCGTCTTGAGGCAGTGTTGATGACCCCACCCGGATCGCCATGTCGAGCTGGGCAACCCGAGTCGTGCGACAGGGGCTGGGAAGTCAGGTAGTGCGTTTCTGTGAGTTTCAAAGTGGCAGTGGGTCAGGACTCAAAGAAACCCAGAAATTACTATAATCATTGATGTTCTAGTCCTATATTCTAAGTTTGATGTTGGCAAAACGATTCCAAAGCGGTGAAGCGTGACCCGGCAGTGTTTTCTGGGGCAGGTGGTGGGGGTTGAGTGCGCCTTGCGAGCAAGAAAAAACTCACGAGCAGGGGCAAGAATCGGCAAGAATCTCTGACAATGTTTGTTTATTTGGATCTTCTATCATGGATGCCCCATTCATGAATCATTTGGATGGATTTCTCTCTATGTATCCAGTTATGTGGGTCATGTCTTGTGTGTTTCATGTTTCTTCACTATGGATCCAAACACTTCCTGAGAAGATGCGTAGCCCCCGAAATCATACCCTGAGTATTTCCGGAGAGGGTACTTGGACAGGGATTGATTCTTTCCCAGCTATTGATTGCTGTACGTGTTATCAAACTTCAACCGCAGTTGGGAAACCATGTATATGTAATGTATATAGTTTGTCATTATTATGAATTATAGGTGGTATACACCTAACCTTCCAGCTACCTCCGAGATAGGTAACCAGGGTTATGAAAAACCTGATCATTTTCGGGTTGGTGACCTGTTTGAAAGGGAACTGGAAGGTGAGGGTACTATTGATTCTGTACGATTGATTACTATTGAATCTACTATTGCAATCTATTGAATGATTACGATTATTGAATCATACTATTATACAATCATACTATTATCTATTATGCTATTATTGTACTAGTATACTATTGTTATACTATTATACCATATTATACCATTCCAGCCAACCTTCCCCAACAGAATGCCTGAGGTGCGAACCGTGGCATCGCCCTGCCGTGGCCGCGCCGCGCACTCAGCTGACCCATTCCACTTGGCTTTGTGTTAGATATACCCTCTGGTTATTTAACATAGCCATAGAAAATCCCCTATAAATGGAGGTTTCCTAGTTGGGAAAATCATCCAAATTTGTCCATTTTCCATGGCTATGTTAGTCATAACCAGAGGGTAACCACTGAAAAAATGTGACACTTGGTTGGATCACCTCACAATTTTTGTGGGAGAAGTCACTGAACAATTCACTTCAAATAGGTGCTTCAGAACCGTAAGCTCAGTTATATATGGGATATACGGGGGTTTCCTTAAATGGAGATACCCAAAATTGGATGGTTTATAAGGGAAAACCCTACTAAAATGGATGATTTAGGGGTACCCCTATTTTAGGAAACCTCCATACCTAGTTGTGTATCATAAATATACATGTTGTCAACCACATACCAAGTGAGTCCGGCACCCCCCTGGAAATTTGAATGCATCCTAACATCCACAGATGGTGCTGAAGATTTTGGTGAGGTTTGCAACAATGAATGCGCACCCAAGAGCATCATTAAAAAATCGAAAAACCAACGCAGAGCTAACAATGTTGATAAATTAAAGCATTATTTAGATGTGTTATTTATTGATAACGCAACATGTATTGCCTTCAACATCATCTGGCACTCATGCTTGGCTTTGTCTTGTGCAAGATACATTCTGAATTTCATTAATATTGCACACCTCTGAATAAGATCGTTTTTTGGGGGGCATTACCTGCTTTGTCTGTTCAACATGCGCTTGGAAAGATCTGCCGGATTCTCGGCAGAACAGATTCTTGGCAGCTCCCGGATTATCAATCTCAACATTTGTGGGTAGCTCGTTTTAATGCTGAAATATGCTTAACTCTATGTCACCCACGGATCAATAAACCTCGGCTGATTAATTCTGGTGCCCATCCAACTGATTAAACCAGGCCTCAACACTTATCCGGGGATAAAGCCTCATTGCAACAGTATTAGTATGTATTAGTTATATATCCCCATTGTATCGCCATGATCCGCCGTGGTTGGACTCCCACCAGGCCAGCGACAAGGCGATCTCGGCCTCTGCGCGTGCAGTCCAAAGGCCAGGGAGGGAGGGTTGGCTCAAAGACTTGGGAAACGCCTTGGAGCAATTCTGGAAACTCCATTGAAACCAAGGCAAAACCAAGGAGAAATACCGGAGGCTAGGACAAAATTGCCCCAGAAGCTGCTGGTCAAATATTGGCCAAAAGTCATTCTGGGATAACGTAGGTACTGTGGTGCCAGGGTGCAATGAAGGTAGCTGGGGCGAAATTTAAATAAGCTCCACTTGATTTAGCCATACCTTTTGTAGTTGGCTGCCTGGTTGTGAACATTGAAGATGTAAGGGACCACACATTTCAGTCATGTTTAGTATCATCATGTATCAACCATCCCATTTTTTTGTTAGGTTCCCATTTTGACCAAATATCCATACGGTATGTGGAAGATTGAAACTTTGGAATCTACGTATGGGCCAAGGAGATTTGCCTGATTTGTTCATATGTGTTTCTTTGAACGTGCATTTTGTTTTTGGTTTCCACCTGCAAACTCAAAGGTTTTTGTGTAGTCTCCAGTCCACACCTTTTAGCTTTCACATCATGAATCATGAATATGTTTTTACAATTTAGCCACTTTGATCCTATCACCAGAGTCCCAAGGCCCAACAAACGCGTTCTCAGTACTATTTTCTTGCTGGACAGATTGATTCTTGCTAGATGTCCACCTGCAAAAAGTCAAGTCAGGCCTTGATGGAACGAAGCAATTCTTCGCCAGGTGGTATCCATAGATATCCATGGACTCACGTTTTTTCCTTTTGATCTCAAGGGTTTCTCCAGATCCGGACAGGTTAAAAAAGATGTCGGCCACTCCAGAGGCTCTGAACCGGACAGATCTAACCTGGGGAGCAGTCCAATAACGCCATGTTTCAATCGGTGGCTTCTCAAGTGTGACGAACTGGGCAAAAAGCTGAAGTTGGTGGTTTCAAACGGATGAATCCCAACTATGACCAATTGACATCAGAGTTTTCCAGGAGCTTGGTATAGCTTGGCACCATCAACCGGCAAACACACACACACACACACACCTGCGAGGCCGATGCGCAGTCTGATGTCTCGGATTGGGAGCTTCAAGCTCAGTCGCAAGACCACCATCCCTAGCGTCCGTGGATGCCAGGTATCAATGGTTGGATATGGTTGGGATTGTTCCTGACAACCAGACACTGGTTGTGGTAGAGGTCATTCCAAGTGTACTTCGAATGTAGTGTCAATTTGATTGGTTTCGGAGTTCCTGTAGCAGCTGATGGTCATAAACTTTAACCGATTGATTCTCAATAGATGCAATTCATTGGAGTCGTAGTCTTGAGGCCGAACAGTGGGAATCGTCGTAGTTCAGGCGTGCTGTGGACTGCTAGGGCTTTGAATGTGGCTAATACGTATTCTGGAGATGTGATGCATCAGGTGGGTCTCCATTTTTGAATTTGCTGGTGAATATTCCTTTTAGTTTGTTGAACTCCGTAATGTGTATGTTTGTGTTGATCATATCTCATTCTTGTGGCTCGAGAGATCTCCCTACTTTGTGGCAACGACTGCCTTTTTTATTGTTTAAACACTGCGCGTTTCGTGCTTCAGACATGTTAAGACTGTTTCCATGGTGGTCCTGGTCCTGTTTTGTCGTGCCTCCCTGTTGTCCTTTGTTTCCTTTTTCTGGCGGGCAAAAACTATTCAACATCATGCTGAGTCCTTGTTGATTTCTTTCCCCGACATACAAGTATCCTCCAGTTGATTTGTTTGCAGCTTTCAATCAACAAGTATTGGAGAGTTTGAACGTGGTTCCTCCAACTTTCTCGATTTTAATCGATTTGACAACATTGTTCCTGCTAAAATGAGTTCTTCCATCTCATTTTTACACCAAAAAAACCTCAGTTTTTTGGTGTTCAATCCCAGTTTTGTGTTGGCAAAAGCCAGCCATTTTCCACCTATTCACCCCATCCATCCGCCAGGATCACCCGTGGCACCCAAGGTGTCGCTTGGTTTGCCCCGTCGACGTCTGGCGTTGCCAAGGGAGCGACCGCAGTGGGGAAGCGAAGCTGGGGGGGGAGGGTCCTCCCAGTGTGGTTTTTATAGAATCATAAAATGGGTCAGTTAGTGGGTGATTAGTACAGCTTAGCTATAGATATGTGTTCTAGGTTGCAAGTGAATAATAAGCTCTTATAGACCATAACATACCACAACATGAGCTAGTTCGAAGTTACAAGTGAATAATAACCTCTTATTATAGACCATAACAGAACATGATTATCACAGCGAATCGCCATGAAAATAGAGTTGGTTATATGGTTATACTATCGGTGAGTGGAGGGAGCGTTTCGGAGCGATGGGTATCCATATTCCCATATATTCCCCAATTGTTACGGGATCCAAGAAGCTACCACATGATGGTATGTGGGTGTGTCTGAAAATGTGGCATGCCCCCAATTCTGGCTATTTCAGAGGGAATATCCAAGTCGGGGAGGGACTATGAACATGAAAGCAATGAATCATCATAGTAGAACCTGCCGCATTATAACCCCTTATTATGGGATATCCACACTTGAATATAGCTTGTAATCCAGTGCACCATGAGGAGTAGGAATGACCAGAAATCTTGAAGAAATTGGCTAAAATCTAGGGGATGAAGTGAACAATATGGAATAATCATAGGCAATAGGTGAATTTACCCTATACATATGTACAGATATATCAAAGTGTATTGACACCGAAACTTAATGATTTGTTGGGAGTTGTACTATCATGAAACTCGAATTTATAACCTAGACATATGGTAGATTTTGGATAGGTACATAATGATTTGGGCTTGATTTGAAGCTATCCAGTTGCCCCATCTCCCCCCAAAACCCAGGCAGGGGGGGTGCACTAAGGTGTTGCACTCCTTCAAGCTCGGCTTCAAGTCCTAAGTGGCCTGACGAGCACCTGGAGGACAGGGAAAGGCTATCGAAACCAGTGGTTCAATGGTCCAAGCAGTTCAAACCCTGCTGAAGGCAAGGTCCCAATTTTTCACGGCGTGCACATCATGACCAGCTTCAGTGGATCGCGAACCTGGAAATTGATCCACAACAGGAACAGCAATTGTCTAGTATGTAAACTAACACAGCTATTGAACATGGCAATTTATAGTGGGTTTACCTATGAAAAGTGGTGGTTTTCCATAGTTATGTTAGTTTACCAGAGGGTATGTCTTTGGTAGAGACTGTTGGACCCATGTTCTGTCGATGTGGTTCCGGAATCTGGGACACCTGTGCAACGCAGCGCAACGCAGCTTACTGTATCTTTTTGGAAGTCAGACAGATCAGATTTTGTTCATTGCCTGGCGAACCAACTCCAATGGCTCTCCTACCTACAATAGAATAATAGAGTTGCAAGCCCCAATACTAAACCATCTATACACCCAAAAATCATTGGTATATTAACTTTGTGTAAATTTCCTAGGTCACACATGGTCATACCCTCTGGTAATCTAAGATAACTATGGAACATCACCATTTTTATAGTGGTAAATCATCGAACTAAATGGGCCATTTTCAATAGCTATATGTTAAATTACCGGAGGGTACCCAGGGTACCCTCATTGGATTGGTTTAAGGGAAATTTTACAGGAAACTGGAAACCTCTATATTTGATTGTAAACACCATGGTTTCCTGTAGATTCTGTAGATTTTCCCTTAAACCACTCCAATGATCCCCCCCATCCCCCCCGATGTTCGATGGTGATCTCGTCAGGACGACGACTTCGCGTCGGGAGCCTCTCATGCCTCGCGAAGACGAAGCACCTCCCGTGGCTGCGACGAGGACGAAGCGCACCGCCCGGGGCATGTCGAGCCTCCGTCATCAAACGTGAGTTCTTCTCCCAGTTCGATGCGTTCTTCTCCCCTTAATTATTCCGTCAGGATCCAGAGATCAGCACCCATGCACCATCTGATGCTGCCAACATGGAGGTCGTACCGACTGGCTGCTGGTTCTCCGGGCTGGGAAACCGGCGTGCCATGCTCACTTTAAGGGGTTGATCAATGCCCCCAGCACCAAATGGTGTGTAAACTCGAATGTTTAAGGTGCTAGTTCAAGCTGCAGATCTCAGCAAATGAGTTGCAAACGGAGAATGTTCCCTTGATTTTCCGGATTCCTTGGGATAATGTGGGAAAGCCAATGCCATAAACAACTATTGTGGGATCGTTGGAATCGCACCAATGGTGATTTTGGGGATAGTTTATCATTGGGTCTACCACGTTTATAATTTAGATTTATAGGAGTGCAAGTCGGTTTTCCTTTGATGGCTGAAAACATTGGCTAATTCTATTATAGGTGGACGACACTTTCAATTTGAATCTACTTTAGGATCTCGGCCGAACACCCTCACACGCATCATGAGTGAATTTGTTGATCTAGATTTGTCCTAGATATTGTTTGGGCCAGGAGGTTTCCTCATGTCTACCCATTCAATCAATACACTGCTATATATGTAATACACTTCAGGATACTTTAGGTATTTACCCTCTGGTAAACTAACATAGCTATTGAAAATGGCCATTTAATTCGTGGATTTTCCCATTAAAAATTGTAATTTTCCATAGTCATGTTAGTTTACCAGAGGGTATATAAAGGCGCTATTTGTTTCGTGAGTTTCCAGGTACCCACCTGCAGACTCTTCTTCGCTAAGATCAATGGCCACAAAGCCTTCAAGTTGCTGCAGTTGTTTCCCATTCCATTGGGTGGGTACCCTCTGGTAAACTAGCATAACTATGGAAAATCACCATTTTTAACTGGAAAATCCACGAATTAAATGGCCATTTTCAATAGCTATGTTAGTTTACCGGAGGGTACTTTCAAAGACATTGGTTTTTGGTGGAGTTGAAACCACAAACGAGAAGACTGTTGGTATCCAATATGTAATTGATCCCATTCCATTCTTCTTGGTCAACATCCCAATGATTATCTGGATACTTAGCCCCATTTTCTTGATTGGTGACTCAACCACGAAAATGAAATGGATCAAAAAAATACATTGTCTCGACGCTTTATCCGGATTTTTTTGTGGTCAAATCCCCGCGTTCCATCATGAGTTGAAAGGGGCTAATATCAATTTGAAAAGACCTGATGTGTTTGGGGAGTACAACGGGGTACCACGAGTAGATGGCTGCTGTCGGGTTTCGGATCCCCGCAGGTGGTTCTGAGCCTTCCGCTGCCCTCAACACCCACCAACCGGAGGTGGGCCTTAAGCTGAGACGGGAATGGACTGATGGTTTGTTGCGTGGGGTGACATTGGTACAATATGATAGAACCACACTTGCACTGGTAACAATCGGACTGGGTGCATTGGTGGTTGCATTTTTTTTGTTCTATGTGTTTTGATCACCTATCCTCAAACCATTGAGCTTATTGCCCCTACTACTATTCGAACGAGTTTTGTGCCGTTGGTAGGATTCTACCCCATTGCTGTTTTGCTTTGACAATATTTCAGTGCTAGAGCTGGGCTTGACCTGATGGTATCCAAGACCTGGATTTGCTGAAGGTAATTTCTTTATGTTCCCTGACGGGAAATCCGCCGGGTTATCTATTCAGAAGATGTTGAACTTTCTATGCCCCCCTGGCCTGCAACTCAAGGAAGATGTGATGTTCAACGAACAAGAGTCGGGATTGCCAACCAAAATAAGATCTAAGGATCACGACAGTCGCGTCGACGGTCAGGATGAACTGACCCTTAGACTCAAAACAACCGGTGGCTTACAACTACAAGTGACCAGTGCCGGATGTCCCTGAAGTTTGACCCATTCCCTGAAAGGCGTATGGCGTTACATTGCTTGGCTTTGCTGAATGTTTCAAGCATCCTTTCTCTCGGTTTCAAGCCGGATTGGTTGGCTACAGCGGTCCTTTCGCAAGGTCCTAAGATGTCCTAAGGTATTTGTAGGTGTCACTTTCAACCCTGACACAGATAAAGCCAACACAAAGGATAGTTGGTGCAACACTTCATAAGTGGCTTATCGCCAACATGGAGGCGTCAATACTGCAAAGGAGCCCAAAGAGACACCCCATTTTGATCATTTTGGACCATCAAGTTCCGGACCGCAACAGGTCTTTATCGGTGCCACGAGGCTGTTGGGACTGACCTTTTGGGAAGTTTGTCCGTGAAGCTGTTTCAAACCTTCGAAAGCTGGGTGGCTTTTGATAAGCTCCATTTTTTCATATTTTTTCCATCCCTATTCTGAATGACGATACCCCATTGACCACTAGATTTTGGATGCGTTGTACCTGCCAATCGACTCGTGGCTGACTTTTCTGGCACGGCTCAAGACCTGTTAGCCTTTGAGCCATAAATGCGGCTGCGTACTGACATGTGACATGTGAAACCATCATGGAAAGACCCAGAAGTGTAGATGAAGCATTAATTATGACATATTATGACACATTATTCAATATACAAATATATGCAGTAAGGTTATGCAACTCTGCATCATTTTTTACAATCTGACACCATACCTGCTGCCAAGGCTTCCGCTAGAAACAGTGAGAATTCAGTGATAAGTGACATCTCCTGGTATAGGACAGTTTCTATGGCCATCTGTTTTCGGCACTGAAAACTAGCAGCGCTTTTTGTAACCTCCGTTTTCCAACGGTGCTGTGCTCCATGGCGTCGAGATGTGATGCTGTGTCCCTCGGACCTCCAAAAAGCCGATGAAACTCGCGCGTTCAATCCTAGGTCTTCAAATGTGGTTTTGGTCTCAGCCATAGGTGCTTTGTTGGGTATGTATATATGTATAGATATTTCAGACATTTTAAATCATTTTAACACTGTTTCAGATTGCTGAAGAATTTAGACAAGAGATGGCAGAGTTAGTCAGCCATCTACGCTATTTTGAGGACAGGGCCCACCACCTGCCCGATACCTAGGTCCCTACTGCGCTGGTCCATGCTAGCAGCCTGCACCGTGGGGCCCGGCACGGTCGCTTGGCCCATGGCTTTTAGGAAAGTCTGGAGGATGGGGTCAAGAGATGAACATCCAATCCTCAGGATTTTGATCCATACAGGTAGCTGGTTTGTTTGTTTTTTTTTTTTGGTGTTTTCTTCGCTCAAAACAAGCCTGGGAGAATCAACGTGGTCAGTGGCCTCTGATTTCTTTTGTGGTCTACAGTAGCAGACAGAGCCGTCTTTCCCTTCCAGTTGTCCCCGCGTAAGGGCATTGTGGCCATTGTTTGAATAGAATCACTTACAGTCACTTACATGTATTTGCTGTATTTGTAATTATGTCAAATGATATCTATTTCAACATCTATCCCCTGACAATCTTCATATTTAGTTTACTTAATGATCATTTGTTGTTCCCTGTTCCCATCGATTTTTGGCCACGTCCACTTGAGCACAGCACCAGTTTCGTTGAGCAAAAGAGGTTGTGACCTGTGCGCGTTCGGGCGTGGAGTATGGGTTGCTTGATGGCAGGGGGCTGTGGCGGCTTAACCACCAGGTCCATGGTGGTTCTTAATCAGTTTACCAAGTAGGGGTTAGCCAGGCGCTTTTCTGGCATTGGAGCCTGGTGTTGTGTGCTTTCAAACAAAAATCAGATCTAGAAAAACCCGCATCTCTCTTTTTAGAGGTCATCAACACCTCACTTTGCAAATAGAAGAATGAAGATGAATGAACACATGCAGCTTTACCCAACAATCACTTGGGACTTGGTTTCTTTGTTGGTTGTTTTTGTTGGCTATTTGGCTCTGCTGGTTTATTTGTGGCCTCGGAATTTCCGGCCCTCACGAAGGTCGAGTCTCGCTTGGTCCTTGTGTTTTGCCACCGTCCTGGCCTATTCTTTGCAGGCCCAAACTGACCTGAAGGATTGAAGCATTTGGAAGTCTTAAGAAGGCCACAAAAATGATAAAATGAATCTACATGAGTCATCACATGAGACTATCTTTTTCTATGTTTTATGTAGTACGATTGCTCGTAGTTCCACGCACTTGCATTGCTTCCACTTCCATGAGTCCGTTGGTTTCCCCGTCCTCGTACGGACAGGAAGGAAGCGCTCATTTAACCTTGGTTTCGGGCAAGACCATCGGACAGTTCCTGGACATCCCTCGGGGGACGGGTAGAAACGATATCCACCAGTCAGTAGGTGGGTTGGCGGGTTTTGGGCGCTGTTCATTTGTGGATTGGATCTTCCAGTTCTTAACATGTTCTAACTATACAGACTATTGGCAAGTTATAGGACATGTCCAGCAACTCGGAAGATTTACTACTAAATATTTGCGTGAGGTTTTAGTGGATTATACAGTTATACTAAAATCATTTCCATTGACTGACGAGAGGACTTCGTTGACTCAAACTTGTATCTCGAAATATCTCTTTTCCTTTGAGGTTTTCAGCTTGGAAGATATGGGGTTTTCCTAAAATGGGGGTACCCAATGGAAAATCCTATTAAAATGGATGATTTGAGGGTACCCCTATTTTAGGAAACCTCCATATATTCAATTTATCATCAGTTCATCAAACAGGCTCAATGCACCAACCACTCACAATCTGGGCTCTCGGCCGCTGGGCCCTCGTTCTCAGTCCGCTTATTATATAACCCATTGAATTGTAGATCTACAGTTAAAGCCCTTTGCAGTTATAAATGGGATTGTAACTCCTACAACTTAGGTATACTAAGGTTATATAAGGTTATAATATATATATAATTATATATATATTATATCACTTAAATTTGGGTCATAAGCCGATTGCAACCATAGACCCATCCACTTGCCTAGTGTTCTACCAACTCACCAACTCGGGGAACCTCCTCCCAAGGTGCGTTCAGGAGAAGTTCAAGACTTCAGCGGTAGGAGACAACGAGTCAACGAGCCAGTCATTACTGGGTGTCTGAAGATAGGGCACCTCGATAGCCACTGGAGAATGATCATGTTTCCCATTTTGGGGGTATACACCATGAGAAAGACATACTCCAATCGAAGATTTCTAATATGATTTTAAATGATTGAAACCTACTGATGCTATTTTTGGTGGTTGGTCACCAGACCCAGGAGACCAGATGTGTTGGTCGGATGTTATTTGTTCTACCCATAGCTGATTGATCCTGTTTGTTGAACCCCAAAATCCAGAGATTGAGATGAGTTTCATGTCCGTGCTGCCTAGTTGCGGAGCAGCTGACATTCACCTATAATGATACCCCTTTGGATTTGAAGTTTACAGATATTCCTTCACTTCCAATTTGGGGTCCGTCCCTTATTGTTTGCGTGGATTGGTTCGCTTGAGCTGATCTGGTGTAGTACAGTCTTTCTCATATCAAACTTACTTGAACAATCTGACATCAATCCGAATCCATCTTAGTTATATACCGTATGCATATATACCTGTGGAGCTTTTTACCCACTTTTATGAGGGGTGAAAACGTAATAGTATACTATTATGATGTAACCCGAAATTTAGTATACTAATTTTAAA
>BGPT01002894.1:1849-38151 GCA_003297045.1 Symbiodinium sp. clade C Y103
TGATGATGATGATGATGATGATGATGATGATGATGATGATGATGATGATGATGATGATGATGATGATGATGATGATGATGATGATGATGACGGTGCTGGTGATGGGGATGGCGGTGGCACTGGCGGCGCGGCGGTGGCAGTGGTGGCGATGGCAGTGGTGGCGATGGCGATGGCGATCCTGATCGTGATGGTGATCGTGATGGTGATCATGATGGTGATCATGATGGTGATCATGATGGCGATAGTGATGACGTGGATGAGTTTAATTCTATCCCCAAGCATAAAGAGAAAGACCAGTATCTATTCCCTCCTGCTTTGATGGTGACGCCCTTGATATTACTTTGGATTCTGCAGGATTACTATTTATATCAGCCAAAGACATCCACATTATTTCAATGGCTGGAGGGATCTGCATAGCATCGGCCACAGGGGCGACAGGTTTTTCATGTCTTTGATTGTTTTTCTATGGGTCCAGCACAATTGCTGGATGGTTTATGGCATTGTGGCATCGAACATTAAAAAGACTGCATGATTTTGAGGTACCCCCATTTTAGGAAACCTCCAATATTAAAAACCCTTCGACCGGTCTTTGCAGAAATGCGGACTTCGCGCTGTCAGTTCCAGCTTTCTGCAGCCACTTTAGCCACAGAGTTAATTCTGGCCATGGCCCCCATGTAACATCAGTCAACATGGGAAAACAACTTCATGACAAGACATTGAGTCGTTTTCAGCGTGGCGTTCACTTCCCTAGAGCATTGAAGGGTTGGAATCATCTTCAAATCACCAGATGTTTGGACGTGTATGAGTGGGAACATCATCAATAATCAATATGGCTTTGTCTGAAAGTAGGGTACCCCAAGATCCAATGCTGTATCACCATTTGGCACATTGAAGTTGCTGTTTTGGGGGAGATACCCCACTTTCAGACACGGCGATATCAGAATATCATATTCTCCTCATTGCATCATTGCACTGTCCTTGTCAGCCGGAATGCCCACTGTCACATCTGCTTGTCAAGGATGGGATTCCCTGATGGTGAAACCAAGCTTAAAACCGCTTCGCTGCCCACATGGAGCAAGAACTCTCAGATGTGGCGAAACAAGCAATGCTTGAAACCGGTTCTTTCCCACTACATTTGTTGAATTTGCTGATCCTTCAGCTAAAATACTTACCAAACATACCTGCGATCAATTCGCCGATGGGATCTCATGGGACCGGTGGGCAGCCCAAGTGAATTGACTGGAAATCACATGACCAGGGCCGTTCAGAGTAATCTTTTTTCTACCCAGGCGTAAGGTCGCTTGATGTCTTTACCCCTTAGCCTCGTTCCCACTGAAGCCGACTGAAATGGTCGCTGAAGCAACTCCCAAAATTGGTCACTTAGGCACTCCCACAGTGGGTACTTTGAAGCCCCAGGTGCAGTGTGTTTTTCAGCAGCACGGTCTTTTACGCGTCAATGGCAGAAAAGGCGCCCAGGTGCTCATCCTCTGTTTGCCGCTCCATGTCCGATTGATTCTTGGTATTTGGTACGTTTGGAATAATAAGAAATCATTATAACAAGTACAGTAATTATAGTGGTAATCGTGGCTAAAAAAAAACATGAACAATGTGCGGATAATGTTGAGATGATACCGATTTTTGTCGCAGCTGGGGAAGCATGGTGTAGGTCAGCATAGCTCAAGACTCATGCTTCACAACTCCAAGTCGGTAAGATCAGCAGTGACTAATATCGCACGGTCAGTAAAACCAAGCCGTCATATCTATAAGCTGTATGTACCAACAAAATGGTACCCTCTGGTAAGCTTATAGTTTGCTATGGAAAATTACCAGAGGCTAAACCATCCAATTTGTTCAACTCAAAATGATGCTGCGAGTCGATGATCAAAACACGGTCAGTCCACTAACACATCATGCTTCATTTCCCGTCGGTTTTGTTTTCAACGTTTAGCATTTAAAATTGTGGGCAGCTTGTTGGGTTTGAAACATTCGTGATGGTAATTGATGGTTTATCACCATTTTTGTTTGGCAAAGTACTATCTATGGATGGTTGAATCATGTTACATCATCATTTTGCTGTACTGTAATTCCGATGCTTCAATCCTCTTAATTGTTGTTTTTTGCAATCCATGCTAACTCTTTCAAACTTGAATGATTCATGCCCTATAGCGCTCCAAATACCCTCTGAGAAGGTGTTTATGTGGGCCCCCCAAACCAACCCCGAAGACAGTCTCAGAAGGTGTTTGGAGTTGTAGGATGGTCAAATGCAATATTATCGATCATGTGGTTGGGAAACTCTAAGTAGTCCCCACTATACATTCATCATCTTTCCAGTGTTGTCACAGTGAGGTCATTGTAATTCAAAGGAAGGTTCCGCCATTTCTGGATGATGTTCCCATTGAAACTGAAACCTCCAATTCTTCTTGGGATGTCCCAGCGGCCACGTTTTATGAAACCAGAGTATATGTCGTTCGAATCCACGACGCTTGGCACCTGGGACGCTCTGATTCTGCTCCCGCTTTTAGGGCGCGCCCAGTATTTGAGCTCCCTTCTCAGCCGAAAACGCCAACCCTTCACCTGCACGGGGCGGAAGCGTGTGGTCAACTACCAATGGGGGTGTCCTCGAAGAAACAGGAGGAAAATCAGGATTGAGCTCATGAAAAATGACAGGGGATTCGATACGTATGAGTGAACCAACCATTGAAATCAATGAAATTGAGAGGATTGAAGAATGAGTTCAGCGACAAAAGTGACATGATTTGATCAGTTGGATGGCAGAATGTTCAGAAATTGTAGCAGTCCCGGTGTCAACAATCATTTGCATGATCCTTTTCAATGATCAATGGGGTTTGTCTCAAAAAAGAGTTCCCCACAATCCAATGGTTCATCATCATTTTGCCCATTAAAATGGCAATTTGGGTTGGCCTCTCAGACAGACTCAAGGGATCCATCCCGGGGATGGGTCAAGATTGGATGCCCCGGAGATCTCGCCGCAGCTCGGAGATTCCAAAAGCATTGGAGATTTAGGGGGCCGAATCCTCACACTTCCCAAATGCCAGAGGGTGGTACATCTCTGATTCTTGTCTAGAATTAAGGTACAGAATGGTACAGACCTACTGAAAAAAACCCACAACTGAAGTGGGAAGATGATGATAGACCATGGGGATATTCTAGTTTCAAACAAAGCCATAAGCAAAGAAAAGTGGTTTTGAAGTTCAAGTATAGTCAAGACTATAGATGTTGATTGGACAGCTCTTGGACCCTAAGACGGCCAATCTCTAAAAACATCTGCTTGACATCTATCCCAGTTCTACATGTTTTGCAGGAGGAGATAGGAGGAGGGATCCGGACAGCATCCCCGATTGTGATTCGTTGAGCTTTTTCACATCTATCAAATATTCATCCGCAAAGAACACGGGTTTGTAAACTCATTCTGCATGTTGTAACCTTGGCAAGCAAAAAAAAATAACATCCTGGCGGATCCAGTTGCGACTACAACCATCTACCCGAACCGACCCTGGGAACCACAAGGTTGGGTCATTTTGGGTGAATATGATGTGTGAACCAATGCGAATCATCCCATCTTGGAGTAGTCATGGATGAAAAGATATCATTTCATTCTCCCATGTTGGAACAATCTCTCCAATGAAGCCATGTATAGCATTTTGGAGTAACACTGAGTAATCAAATCCCCCCCTTCTCGCCTCCCAAAACAAATACATAAACCAGGGGGGTCGGGGGGGTATCCCATATTTTGGGGATGGCATTAACTAAGCAGTCCCCCAAAAAGCCAGACTCATTGCCACCTCGCATCCAAGTCACTGCAGGACTCGATAAGAGGAGTGACCTTGATGTTCTTCTTCGAATAGATCTCATTCCTTGCCCGAGTCAAAAAAAAAGGCAAAATGGATCATGATGGAATCCTATTTAGATTGTCAAAACTGTGATTTGCCCATGAACCTTCTTGGATCTGGTTGTCAACAGTAAGTTGAATATCTGCCCATGCATTCTGGGGCTCAAGAAACCATTTGGTCAACCATGACTACCAACTTGTTCCTGTTACTCAAAGGCCTGAAATAAGGCTTAGAATGATTGGGAACCATTCGGCTTACCACAAGTAGAACCCCGTGATTTCCGACGGGTCTTGTTGACCAACATATTAAATTGATGTGGCCACGCCAACGCAGGTCACACATAGTCCATATAGTCACCATCCCCAATGTGGGTCTATGAAATTGGGTATGAAATTGGGTATGCACCAATTACTGGGATGATTTATATCAAATAAGCTCCAATGATTGGTTACAGTTACTGGATTAGGTTTCCTATCGGTTTTTACATCAGTCCCAATGTTGATGAGTCAACTGAGTCAAGGTGATGCTGAGTCCATGCAGCAAAAGAGACATGTTGATGACCAGCGAAAATCCATGGCTCATGAGGACTAGCCTGTTTTGGTGATTGGCCCAGCAAACAGAAGCATCATCTATATTCTCAAACAAAACGGAACTCTGCGAGGGTGCGAAGGCTGAAATTTTCTTTGCATGACAATTGGGACCATCTTCAACTCCAAACCTGTAGGATTTAAAGAGAAATTATATAATGAAATAATATGAAAAAATATAAAGGGTCTCTCTCCGCGATGACTCTAACATATCGTTTAACGAGTCCCCAAACGTTTCAGATTTTCCCGTTTTGGATCCAGATGCTGGGAGAGTGGGACCCTGGGCTGTCTCACTTTGGTTTATTTTGGGGACCATGAAATTTGGGCCCTATGGAAGCAAAAACCAATACAACAACTGGAGGTTTCCTAAAATTAAAATGGGGGTACCCAAAAATGGATGATTTATAATGGAAAATCCTATTAAAATGGATGATTTGGAGGTACCCCTATTTTAGGAAACCTCCAACTAGTTTTTGGAAAGGCAAAGCCAGTCCACTGGTTTTGCAGGATCAGAAATGCCATGCCATGTCATTGGGGACCCCTGGACAAGTCATTACTTCCCTGGATCTCCCTTGATACACTGATAATATACTTTTACAGCCTATACACAATTATATAACAATAACAACTATTGTTGAAATATCTTAGATAGTCTTGGAGGATACCTTCCAGTAATTTAAGGTAGCCATGGAACATAGCCCAATAATAGATTATTTACATTGATTTACCTATTAAGAGGTGCTGTTCCAAAACTATGTTAAGTCACCAGAGGGCATATAGATTAGTTGATGATTGCTGATGCTGTTCTTCAGCTTCAGATTCCAGAGATGAAAACATTCTGGTCCATGATCCTCCTAGGTCTTTACTGAATAAGACCTATGGATGTTCTGCGCCAAGTTTCTGAATCTTCAGCGTTTGCGTTGGAATGATGTAGAAATTGGCCAAGCGTGCCAAGTTTGTCGCTGACATCAACGACCAAACCGCTGGATTGACCTTTTTCGGGCGTCGCTGTTAAATGTTCCGAATTTTGGTTGAAAAAGAACTGTTCAAAAAATTGGTGGAAAATCATGGAAAATCATGGAAAATCACGGAACATCATGGAACATCAATTTGGAATTGGTATATGAATTGATGACATTTCACTCGAATGCTGGTGACATTTCAATAGAATGCAGAATGCCGTACGAGATTCACCACCTGACAACCGTGATGGACTTCCCGACTTTCAGTGTTTATAATTATCTTGGGCGATTCATGGCTATCCCCCAACCCACCTTGCCTGTCAGCAGGAGGTAAATTGGTCCGAGGCATTGAAGGCGGCCCCCAATCCCCCCCAACATCCCGGTTGGTGGATATCCGGTATCCTGACGATACCTTTCCATAGTCTTCACTAAACCAGTCAGTATCACCATTTATCAGAACCCATATTCCCATGTTTTATCCACTTCCCAGGTTTTTTTCGGAAAATCTGCAGGAATTCCCCATAATTGTTGCTTAAAACGTGTTAAAACTATGTGGTTTCCATCTTTTTTGATCTCTTCGGCCGATCCATTGACAATTGGCTTTGTGCGAAGATCCCGCGGGCACTGTCTGGGCCCTCCGGCACCGGCGCCCACGTGCAGGGCGACGCAAATCCCGGCCAGCAAACAGGCCACCTAAGGTGGAGAACACGTACAGGAGGGCCAAGTGGATACAATGACCGTGTAGAATGAGAGTCATGTAATGGTTTTCCTTTATTTTGGGTAATTCATCATAGAAATTGTATATGGTTGATCAATGGCTAATAGATGCTAATAGTGGTATATAACCAATGTGTGTGAAGCAACTATAACCCCCCCATGTTTCGATGATGATTCTTACAACCCTGCTGATTTGGGGGATGGTTTATTACTGCTTTACCAACATCAATTGGTATAGTAAGGTCAAACTTGTATTCGGAAAGTGTGAGAAAGGTTTCGGAATTGTTTCTGAATCAGAATGTGTTTGGTGTTGTAATGTAATAATAATTGGAACAACTAAGTACTAAGCATCGTATATATATATATATATAGAGAGATATAGATTACAAGTGGATAATTATATCATGATAATTAGTAACGTGATCTACACTGTAATTATAGAAATGTATTGATGGAAGTACTCATTGGATGACATGAGATTGCAACGTAATTAGTAAAATGCAGTAAAGCCATGAGAACCCTCACAAAACAGGGCTGTATTGGATGCGGAGGGTATGTGACGCAGCGAGTAGTGCAATTGGTGTGTATATGTATGAATATATATCATACTATATAGAGGGAGTATATATGTATATTGATTCTATATGTATATACAGCCTCGTCCCTGCTCTTGGAACTGGGCAAACTCGAATTAGCTTGGTTTAAATGGTTCATTCCGTGACGAAGTTTTGTCGCGGATTTCTCTCATCATCCGACATCATCATCATCATCATCATCATCATCATCTGCTTCTGCAAGTTCAAGGAACGTTAACATCCCACCCCACCCCACCCCCCTACCCCGCGTGCGCGTAGCATCAACTGCTTCAGCAAGTTCAAGGAACGTTAACATCCCACTTTGTTGTATGTAGTTCCAAGAGCAGGGACGAGCCTATATATACATAATTTGATGAAATGAAATGTATACAATGGAAATTAGTAATATGATCTAATCTAATATAATATAATGCCATGTAGATGTATATATATAGCATATCACCAAAAAATGGGGATATCATGGAACATCAATATATTACGTGCCCTTCATATTTATCAAAGCAATCAACCAAAGCATTGCTGAACGAGGCTCCGATCATGGGGATCCCTGTGCGAAGTGTGCGAATCTCCATGTGTTTCGGTTGGTTCATTTCACTGGGCTAAGACCGATTTATGGCGGATCTATGTGTTTAGATGTAGTTTGATGATGTTGGATGGGATGGATTGCACCATGTCGAAAAAATTAAAGGTCGAAACCAAATCGAATGATCTACTTAGAAACAATGCTTCTAGTTGATTCGCNAATTATTGGAGTTGCAAGCACCTGAGACTGTTTTCAGGGAAGAGTGAAAGGACAAAACAGGTCAAGTTCACGGTTTGCTGTCAACCTTCTCTTAAACTCAGTAAAAGATGGCTGGTAATTCATGTCTGATGGTTGAGAAACACGAGAAAACCACTGAAGTCTGAGCTAGTGATCAAACGATATGAAACGTCTAGAACTCCTAGTCGTTCACAACCTCCTCCCTGAATTATGTGAAGAAATGCAGAACAAAACAAACATTTGAGGCTAATAAAGACTATAAAGACCCACTCCAATGACTCTCATCTAAGGTGAGATTTCATCACTTCCTTTGGCGCGGTAGACTCATCTTAACTCCATGTTTGGGTGGTCAGGTTACCTCCATCAACCTGGGCAGGTACCTCCGTAGCAACCCGGCCCTTTGTCGAGGTCGAGGCGCAACCACGGTGACTGCTATCAGCATCATGCCACCTTTGTCCCAAATTGTCCGATGAACTGATTCATCAGTATTTTCGGTATAGCCTATTTTCATAGACAAGCCAATCAAGTGGTGGAGTGATGGGGAGCTTGACCATCTGATGGGTGAACAATAGCCACGCCTCCAACAAACTTTGGTAAACTCACAAGTTGCTGTGGAAAATCAGCATGTTTAAAAACGGTGAATCATCGAACTAAATGGTCCATCTCTACTATACCAGTTCGCAAACTGTTGGTTTACTGAAGGTTAGTAATTATGAAATGATTTTTCGTCATCCTATTGGGGTCGTGAAAAGGATTGTGAAACCACAAGCCCAGTATTGTTGAGCTGATATGTCGGGTTTGTCAGGTTTGTCTAACAGCATCATCATCATCATCATCATCATCATCATCATCATCCCTATTTACATTGCCATCTAATTGGGTGGTAGACCCCAGTCTCAGACACACCCACCATCTTGTTGGCTATATCCTATTGATACCCCATTGATGTCCCAATATCATCTCATGGTTATATCCGTATTAAAGTGTATAATGTATATTATATATATATATGTATATATACTTGTATATCCCATGTATGGTTGCTGTTATACCGATAAACCGTCCATGTAAACCAAAAAAGCATCCATTTATAGCCATTAATGTCCCATTGATATCCCATCAACGCATCTTAATTTCCCATTGTATTGAAAATATATGAACATATCTCAGTATTATAATATTCCGTTGTATTATTATAGTATAATATCTTGCCAAAGAACCCCATGTTCGGCACCCCAAAAAATCAGACTCGCCCCCTCCCTGCTTCCATTTCCTCCTTTTCCTCCAGGTCTCAACTCATCGGTAAGCGGAGGCCAGGTGCAACAAATGAAGACCTCGCGTTAGATGAAAACGGATCAAACATTTTCACTGCCATTGGGGTTTGTCTGAAAATGTCGGGGAAAATGATGAAACACCCATTTTTCCATTAAGGATGAGAATAGATGATCAGATTGTGTTTTCCCTATGAAAACATAGCCATTGGATGGGTATAGCCCATTTTGTTAAAACACACATGTGTTCGAAAACTGGAATACCCCGGGTTGTGGCCATTGGGGAAAGTGAGGTCTTAATCCAAAAAGGGATTGGGGGGTAGCCGGGTACTTTTTGGCCACAGCAATTGGGTGCTGGATCCTTTTTCCCCACCAGGTGAGGGTTGTTAGATTTTATAAGAGCTCTTGCCCTCCTCCTCCTTCCTCTTATCCTCCCGCTCCTCGCCAGCTCCAGATTGCAGTGGGCAGTGCCGGACTTCATGTGCCAGCTCCAGATCGCAGTGGGCAGTGCCGGACTTCAGCTGCAACCGCCAGATCGCAGTGGGCACTGCCGGACTTCAGCCGCGACCGCCAGATCGCAGTGGGCACTGCCGGACTTCATGGGCCAGCTCCAGATCGCAGTGGGAACTGCCGAACTTCAGGTAGAATGTCAAAATATGTGTCAGATAGAATGCCAAACTAGATGCCAGATAGAATGTCAGATAGAATGCCAGATAGAATGCCATAAAGAATGCCAGATAGAATGCCAGACTAGATGCCAGATAGAATGTCAGATAGAATGTCAGAATATACGTCAGATAAAATGTCAGTAAAAATGTCAGATAGAATGCCAGGTAGAATGTCAGAAAATTTGTCCGATAGAATGTCAGAGCACATGTCCGAGAGAATGTCAGATAGAATGCCAGGAGGAAGAGGAGGAGAGGACAACTCTGATGAAATCGAGAGACCGAAGGTCTCTAGATTTCATGAGAGTTGTCCTCTCCTCCTCTTCCCTGCCAGAAAGTTTTGCCAGAAAGAATGTCAAAATATGTATCACACTATATGCCAAATAAAGTCAAATGGTGGGGNTTCCCTGCCAGAAAGTTTTGCCAGAAAGAATGTCAAAATATGTATCACACTATATGCCAAATAAAGTCAAATGGTGGGGATCACTCGAAGTAAGTAATTAGTACAATTTTGGACTTTTAATCCATATAACTCTTTAAAAAAAATCAAGCTTATATTCTAATCCTGCTTAAGCATTTGGTCTTTAAATGCTATAAAAATGTATAAATGGGTATAAAGCTTTCAAAACATGCAATCTACAGATATCTACAGATATCTACAGTGCCGTACCCCAATTTCTTTCAGTGGTCTGTCCCTTGCTTCATCAGGTTTGTAACAGTCCCCTGGGCCTTCACAGCCTCCGNCAGTGCCGTACCCCAATTTCTTTCAGTGGTCTGTCCCTTGCTTCATCAGGTTTGTAACAGTCCCCTGGGCCTTCACAGCCTCCGGGTCGCACTTTGGTGGGCAGGCGCACGGCATGGCGAGGGTTTTCACGTTTCGGGGGCCAGGCACGTTTCGAACGCTGAGCCAAAGAGGCCGACTTTGTGTTGGGACATCTGGAAAATCATGGGTTCAATCCTCCATACTGTGGCAAAATATGGCAAAATCAAGAACAAAACATCCTCAATGTCACCAGAGATGGTGGGCAATGGTGGGTACCCCTCCAAAATCGCAGCTTTATTCCACACGGGGAGTCTGCTGTTTTTTTTCCTTGCAACCGCTGTTCCGGTGTGCTATTCACTCTTGATTGACGTCGGCCCGCAATATGAATGAATACACCCCCAAGCCATCCAAAATCAATAATTATATAATGTTGCATGTGCTTCCGCGTAGGGTGATTTAGCACCTACCAGTAGCAAGAAGCCCATACTATACTCAGATGTATGTAGGTATATAAGTATATATATATATGTATGAGTCAAATGATGTAAACACCCCAAATCTTTGAGATCAAAAGCCTACTAGTGCCATTTCCCCAAGCGAGAAACCAGTCCAAGCACTTGTGGTTTCCCAGGAAAGCCAAACTCTTGGATCAGTTCAACCTCCAGGGGGCCCCATGCTGCCTCCATTGCCCAGTAGACCGATCTTCAAGTACGGGGACTGCAAGACCTTGGACCCATGATTGATTGAAGACTGAAAATCCTGCGATTCCGTGCTGTATTTGGTCTGACAATTTGACAACAACCATGAGGTTGGTTAGATGTAAATGAGTTAGTCAGCCGCTTAAAGCTTCTTAGTCTAGGAAATTCAAAGAGATCGTCTTCATAGGGCACACATGGTCACACCCCGTTTTGTCCAGGTTGGATCAGTTTGACGTGTTGGTTTTAAGTTCTTGTCCAGAAACAAATTTCTGCAGACCAATCACTGTTTTCCCGGTGTTGGGAAACATCGGCAGGAAAACGAAACGCAATATCAACATATATCAAAGGCAAATGTCAGATTTTGAGCAGATTTCTGGAAAAAAACTGCAGTCAGTTCTGTACATGTTGCATGAGGTCAAATGAAAAGCGGCAATTTTCAGGGCAACCGAATGCACAGCCGTTGACGTTGCAAACGTTCGAGCCCACGCATTCACATATTCGTGTCCAGAATTAGCGACCAAAAGCATCCAAAAGCAGTATAGAAACCGACATGTACAGTGACACTGCCCATGACATAAACAAATCCAAAATCCACTAACGTGTTTCATGTACAGGTCCTTTCTTGAACTCCAGAAACCATCATTCTTTCCATCGAACATGAAGAATCACATGTGATTGGTTGGGTCTCAGCCTATCCCCAAACCATATACTGTAACCAATAAAAATCACCCATGTATAAGTAGCATGGACAAACTGTGGGGTAAATCTCATAGTGTGTCTTCATTTTCCCCATAAAATCAAGCAGCATGTCAGCCATAAATCTAAATTAGGGTGTCCCCGGAGACAGAACCCCATGGATGCCGCATCTGGATCGCCCGACATAGGCCAAATTAGTGGTGGTTGTACTAGGCATGAGCCAAGTCGTGGTGGTAGTGCTCGACGGCTTCACTGGCGACACGCTGTGGAGGATCATGGTGCAAGGTCAAGAAATGGCATGACATGGCATGACATGGCATATTTTCCTACAAAGGATGGTCATCCCCCCAGTCATAGGGCTCCAAGTTTGTGACATGCCCACGTGAAAGCCATGCCCTTGTCAGGGTCCAACATCCTCGTCGGCGATGGATGCAAAAGTCTTGAGCAATTCGATGGAACCTTTGGTCTTTGGGGATCGACATCCCATTTTTGGGGGATGGAAATAAAATGAAATAAATGGAAACAACAAAACATTTGAATCCACCCACCATGGTTGTTCCTGAAATCACTCCATTCCCCTCAAACCACCATGATTGTTGGACAAATTGAACCCACCGGAAACTCTCTGAAATCTTGAAAAAACACATCCATCATCATCCATCCATTCTATTTCTACATCTTCCAACATCTTCCAATATGTTGGGTTCTTTTTCCAACATGTTCCACCGGAAAAACCGCAGAAAAAACACTCCCAGCCAGCCGCCATCATTTTCTCGCCTTCTTCGGCCACCCGCAGGAGGTCTTGTAGACGATTGGCCCCAGCTGCCTGGGCTTTTTGATAGTCTGTGGATGTGAAGTAGCAAATTTATTTTACCAGATCATATTTGGAACTTCAGATCCTCATACTTTTCAAGATGTCCAGATTTGGGACAATATTTCAGATACACTGCTGGTCCATGAGACACCAAATAGTGTAACCGTGTAACCATCAAGGATAAGAATTCCATCTTTCCTCTGGTTCTTGTTGCGAGCGGAAAAACCAAAGTCAAAATATCTCAGAAAGTGAGTTTAGAAATTGTCATGTGTCTTAGCTTCCATTTTCGATTCCCAGCATCATCACCTCAATGTCTCAAACCAAGTGCCATAAACCTCTGATTGGGGATGGTTAAAAAAGCACTTGTGGCAATTCATTAGGGCTGGTTTACGATGGGTCGTGGTTTAGAAGCCAGCTATGGGATCTCGATGCTAGATTGATGAGCCCAAAAATCCTGATGACTCATATATCACATGCGTACTCCAAATCCAATTTAGATATAGGAACACCGATGCATAAAACATCTTGAGAATCCTCATTCAGAATTGCCTTGCTTCACCCTTTCTTGGGCGTTTTCCTCCTCCCTTCCCTATTAAAGACGCAGAAATCGGCGGGCTCGTAAAATTTACACCTGGGACCATGGGACGGGTCTCTGCTTCGAGGAGCCGCATAGAAGATCGTGGCGCTGATCTTCTGCCCAGGACTGAGCGATCCGAGGGGCACCTGAGCAGTTGCCACTTCACCAATGGCAGCAAGGAAAATCACCAGGAGTCAGTGATGGTTGTCTTGCAACTTGTTGAACATGTTGGGAAGTTGTTACATCATATGGCTCATTAAAGTAACCAAACTTGAGGATTTAGTTCGGATTGAAGCCTGATGTATCTTGATGTGGCAGTGACGCGACATTTTGTCTTCTTGAAAATCCCTCTTCAGGAATGGAACTTCAGTCAAAGCCAAAACACCGAAGTTCCATAACCAGCAAAACAAGGGGGGTATGTCTCCACTTTGGATTCACGGTCTCCCAAGGCATCGTTAAGGCGCATAAATGGCATAGGCTCCATCCGATGTGGATCTGGCCAAATCGGAACGCTTGGACGCCTCGGGGACCCGAAGGGTCCCAGAGAACATTCAGAAAACAAAGAAATTTTGTCTCAAAATGGGGGATATAACATATGAATTAAAATGGCGTATATGATTGTAACTAATTGTGTATATATATATATACATTATATATATATATAATATATATATATATTATATTTATATATATATATTATATACATATATATATATATATATTATACATATATATATATATATATTGTATACATATATATATTATACATATATATATATTATATATACATATATATAAAGAAAGGTAGGTTCTGGGGGGGTTACCATATATATATATATACCCCAATTGATGGCCATTGAGAAATGGAGAAAATGATGAAAAATGATTCAGCGTTTCTAAAGGACCGGAGTTTTGGGATCCAAATTTGTCCTCATTTCGCCACTCATCGAGGGCCTGACCGACACGGCCGGCCAGTTGCCATAGTGTTCCAGGATGATGGCATGGCTGTCCTAGGCTAAGCGGTGCGTTGCGGAGGGGTCTTGTTGTGGCAAATCAGTGCCATTGGCTGATCCAATTTCTCATTTACAATGTTCTATATAATGTGGTGGATCTTATATAACAGTTTGCTTTGAATTAAAAGACAAACCAATTATAGAAGTAAAATGTAGAGAACTTCAGATAAAGCACCAACACATGGAAACCAATGATGGGGACACCTGGTGTTGTCAATCACTGATGATTCCTGAGAGAACTCCCGCTGCAGCCCGGTCTCCGGGTTCGGAGAAAAGATGAAAACAGACTCTTCGCCTGCAGGGGGTTTTCAACTTCTTTGCTGAGAAGCTACTAGGAAGGCACTGTCATGTGTGCCATGGTCAAGTTACATTGCATGGAGTATAGTCATCCCACCATCATTAGGAATTCCTTATGGTGGGGTATCTATATCCCTATTAGTGGATTGATGATCATCCCCTTTTCTGGGAAAATAAACAATGTTTTGACCTTGGCAAATGTGGTTGGGAAACTCTCTTAGTAGCTCCTTGGCTCCCCATTTAATAGGGAATATGAATATGATGGACTCCTAACTATCACATAGGTTCACAATATTAACCAAGAAGATCCAAGAAGAGCTTAGAAAATACGAAATAACGGATAAGAATATGGTTTCGTAGGGTCCTGTAGCATTATTGACTTATAGTTTGCCATCATTTGCCTTCATTGGTACTCATGGCAATGCGGGTCTTTCTTCTGGTAGAAAGCGTCTGTCGACACCGGGGCAACCCGGAATCAATACGAAATAAGGGATACGATATGACTGTGTATATGTATATATAATATAATATATAGATGTTTTCTGATGAGTTTGCCAAATTATGGCATTCTAGTCACAGATCGGGGATACCACGGGGGATTTTATGCAGGATACCGTTGATACCAATTACAGAGTGGTCTTCTCTTCTGCATAGGGAAATGACTCAGAAGATTCATCACTGTAATGATTTTTCGCAATTGACCAGCATAACTTCACCCCATGGGGATGATATGGCAATAGTACCCTCTGGTAAACTAACATAGCTATTGAAAATGGATGAAAATGGCAATTGTTCATGGGAAAATCCACTATAAATGGTCATTTTCAATAGCTATGTTAGTTCACCAGAGGGTAAAAAATATAGATTAACCGCCGAGACTGGTGCTGCACCTGATTGAACCCGCAGGATCTGGCCATGGGCTGCAGGAACGAAGCGGCTACCAGTGAAGGAACCTCCGGCGCCGCGTTGTCGGCAAGATGTGGTGCTGTGCGCTGGCTGTTTGTTCAGAGAGTCAGGCTGAGTCATTCACTCCTGAGAAGATCAGCTATCCCTGGAAGTCCAGGGACTGAAAAAGTACTTTCGGCAAGGACTGAAAAAGAATTGCCTTAGCACGTTTAGGGTACAAGTATATTTTATATAGCTAAATATATAGAGGTTTCCTAAGTCATGCGGGTAGCGCCATATCATACAAGCCATGGTCGACATGACTTTGTATGGTTCACAACCATGGTTTTCCGACTGGGGATCCACCATGACTTAAGTAACCAGTGTTCATTTGATCCCAGTGTCATTCCAAAAAATACGGGTTCATTCCGAGATTCCCCTATTGGAATATATCTTGTATATATCATATTATAATATATATATATATATTATATATATAATCCCCAACATGATGGGTAGTAAAATCCCCGAACTGATCACCAACCCGCCCCGCGGTTAGATCGCGGCTCCCGCCTTGCTCCTTGGTGGGTCGGTCCGAAGAGCCGATCCAATCGTCCGAGGTCCCCAGCCACACCTGGTGGTTCGAATGGCCACCCGTTGAGGGACCACGAATGGACCAAATGATATGTAAAACTAATATGGTTTGGGGGTATGTTATGTTATAGAAGAAAGAAAGAGTATGGAATATCAAAATGATATTTAATGACAAATGAGACCGTATATCTCAGGGACTTCAGTGGATCCATCGTGAATGCTCCCGTCTTCCTCGCCCCTTTCCAACCTCCAGTTGGTTGACGGGAGCAAGGGCCGTGAAGGTGTAGGTGACATTCAACACCATGCCTTGACCCAAGAAGTTGTAGCTGCCTTAGATGCGATTCACATTCCATAGGAGATAATGGCATATAGTATGGGAATATGGTTCATTATGTTTCATTTATATGCCATCCCTTTGCAGAATAGCCAACAGTGGGAGGGAGACTTTGCCCGCAAAGGACAATATGTTCAGAAACAGGATGAAGAAGCTTTGTCATGATGTCTTCCAGAGGCCAAAATCGCTGAGGCTTTAGAGCTGTGGAAAGTTGATCATCATCCCAAATTCAGGAAAAAAATGCAGGCTACCCTCCGGTGGTCAATCAAACATGGCTAGCTTGGAAATTCCCAAACTAAACTTGATCCGATACGGTGGCCTCTTCAAATGCCATGCCAAGGATTACCAGAGGCTACGTCCAAGACTTCAGGGCCCTCATGGCACATCGCCAATTCCCAGCTGAGATTTCCCCAAACAGGAAGCCACCAGGGTGAATTCCGAGTTGCGTAGCACTTCCGCCTGTGGGGATTGTGTAGGATTGCTTCATAGAAAAATGATGGAAGGATACCAAATGATACCAAAGAATTTCCATAGTAAAATTAGATCATAGCTATGGAAATTTAGATCATTATGGAAGAATTACCCTCCAAGTAAACTCGAATGGATATGGGCAATTCATCTGTAGATCATTTCCAAGAGAAACTCATCAACTCACATAGCTATGATTTGCTATTTTAGTTTGCTGGAGAGCGTACACCACTGAGAAGGGAAACCTGGTATAATCTCACTTGAATAAAACAACGACCAGGTGAAACAGGATCAAACAGGCAAAGTTTATGTCAAAACTCAATATCCCAAAACAGGTCTTGATGTGGTTTGGTACGTATCAAACACAGAATGTCTTAACTTTGAGGTTTCAAAAATGACCATCTAAAACCGCATATCTTTAAGATACGGTTCATGATTACAAAACCCAGCTTTATAAAAAGGAATATGTGTATACTGTGTACCTATACAGTAGTTGTGTTTAGTAGTTCTAGTATATATATATAGAGAGTTGAAAACCCACTTATATATGTTCCGTGGTTTACAGTAGATTCCCCCCAGTGGTTGTATTTATATAAGGGGGACCGGATCTTCCGACAAACAAAAATCTTTAGTTGCTATTCATTTCAGGTATTTACCAAAGATATGATATATATATATATATTCTACAGATCCCCAAAATAAACCAAAAGAGACCGTTGAATCCTCATGTTTGCCGGTAAAATACGATGCTTAAATCACCCACCATAGATGGTTCAAATCAGAATTTTGCAGAAGTGGTCAAAACCAGAGTCATGTTGTCCCCTAAAAAACTGGTTGATCTTATTGTAATTCCCATGGATAGCCATCATCAACTCACAGCGGTGTCGCGGAGGCAGCCAACTGCTCGATTCTCCCAAGATCCCAATGATCTTCCCGTCGTCTGTCCCTATGATATCCCATGAAATCCCATGAAATCCCATTAAAAATCGCCATCAAATCCCTATTTATCACCATCAAATCCCATCAAATCCCATTAAATACCATTAAATCCCATTGAATATCATTAAATCGCCATAAAATCCCTATGAATCACCATCAAATCCCATAAAAAATTAAATCCCATCAAATCCCATAAAAAAATAAATCCCATTCAATCTCTATTGTTGATGCCTGGAACCTTCGGGGACGCCACACCCAGTGCCTTGGGCGAGCCATCGAGCGTCATTTGAGCTCTGGTCGCCAGCGAGCTGGCACCGCTGCTTTCCACCGCAGGAGCACCTGGCTGAGCGACGAAATGGGGATGGTACCCTCTGGTTCTTTAACATAGCCGTGGAAATGAGGCCCATTTATAGATGATTTATAGGTGATGTGTGATACTTTACCTATGATATAAAACATTATAAGACATCATAAAACTTGTGATTTACCATAGCTATGCTAAACTACCAAAGGGTAAGCATTTTCCACGGGGAGAAGCATGAAAGCATGGTGCTTTGATCATGTGCAACCACCTACAAACATTGGTAAATTGGGGGGGGTGTAAAATAAAAAGGTAAGCAGCAACGTGGTGATTTAACCAACAAACAGTATAATGTCCATGGGACTTCCCAGCCAGCCATTCGATTGCCAAAGGATATCCCATTGACAAATTGATTGGAACAGTGTCGATTCGACACCCCATCAATAAACGGGTATGGCTCAAACCCTGAGCCATATCTAAGCAGCAAAAGTCGCAAAATTATGGGCGCTAGACAGAGAGAATTACAAGAGAAATATCAAAAACATCAATCAATACCTCTGTTCTGGGTAAATAAACAATTGAGGATTCTCATGAATCGATTTGGGTCAACTAAACCCCTGATGGTTGAATTTGGCGGTTCCGATTCCCGCTTTGGGTATGAATCGCACATATACATACATGATCATAAATATACCAAAAACATCCAAAAACAAAGCATCTGCAAATTTCCAAGAATTTGCAAACACAAATATCGCGTTATATGAGTTCGTCTTGGAATGAAGGACCCAAAAACCATGGGTTTCAATTTGTGTCTATACTACAGTTGTCTACAGTGACTTGGAAAATTTGGGGGTACCCCATAGTACAAGAAACCGCAAAATGCCGTTATTTGTTGGGTACCCACCGGCTTGGGTTCGTAAAAAACACCCGGCGCCTCCCACAGCTGCCAATTTGCCATCGACCTGTCGGAAAATGAGGACAAACTACGTTTTTCCGTCTTCTTCCCCTGTTTGGCTTAAGGGAAAATTGGCAGGAACCCCCCTTAGTTTCTCTGAAAAACATTGAAAAACCATGGTTTCCTGTAGATTTTCCCTTGAACCTATCCAACGTTCCCCCACCTAGAAAATTGTTTTTGGATGGATGGTATGGACACACCTCTTTGGACATGACAGAATTGTCTTCGGTGCCAAATGGCTCAGATTGAAGCCGTTCACTTCTTGTTTTTGCTTGCCCAACAAACAAGTTATGATTGATATGATATCCGATCATGTTTGCTGGATGCTGGGGTCGCTAAACTTTGGAGAACCCTCACGAAAGGGGAAAATGACCATCCATTGGCGCTATCGATATCAATCCTCATGATCAATACTCTCGGGTAATCAAACATGGAAGTTCCCCCATTTAGTTCGATGATTTTCCCAGCAACACACCTAGGAGATTTTCCAGCCAGCCACGTTTGATTTTCAGAGGGAATCTCAATGTTTGCTGCAGTCTTTCCACCAACCCCAAGCCCCAAGTCCCAGATATGCCTTGATCGTGTAGTCCAATTTCTTGCTGGCATAGGTGAGCTTGGTCCATCCCCTCTCATCCGACATGTAGAAGGGCTGCCCCAAGCCTCAACAATCCGCAGGGCAAACTATAGACAAGTGTGGTAACCGGTACCAACCCCCCTCAAAAATATCAGTTACTCAAGATATCTCAAGATCATCATCCCCAATACCTGTTTTTTAAAGAATAAAACTACCAACCAAACAATAAAACAAATGTGTACATCCAGGATAATGAGAAGCAGGTGTTGGCGCATTGGAATATTTCGCTGTTTTTCTTTGCAAATGCCGGCGAACCAAGTGGGCTCCCACCTCACAGATTCCAGGTCCAAACATCTGCAGTTCCCGTTACTGGTACTTCTCCAGTTGCATTTCCAATAGTTCAAAAGGCAATGAAATGAATGAACATACATACCTAGGGAATGTGTGTGTGTGTGTGTGTATTCAATATTATTTATTCAAGTACACAATGCAAATAGATGTATATAGCATGTACACAAGGACGTGCACAAATCCACAAGAAGCTGAATTAAAAAATGCCAACAAACAAACCTGGCATAAGAAAATATCCAGCGCTACCGGAAGAATCTGCAAATGGGACGTGGTTCATTGCCACTTTGGATTCATGTCAGACTGACACACCCCACCAAAATACGCATTTTTTTAGCAGGATTGTAGATGTTTCATTGAAAACAGCCAAACGAAAACAGGATACCCTCTGGTAATCAGCCACGTGGCTAAGGAAATCCCCATGGCCTAGATTCGAAGGTTTCGTTGGCTGGGAAAATAAACTTGCCACAAGACGCCCTGAGGTTGACATCTGCGGACTTAAAACATCTCGGCTACGGGTCGGTGTTCTTTGCGCCAGACCCGTGAGTAAAACCTAGTGTTTTTGATAGTTCTGATTGGCAGTTTGTTGGTTTTAGGGGCTGAAAGTCCAGTAGCGTAGCATCAAGTACGTGTGCACATGCAAGTAAACATCCAGTAGCGTAGCATTGTACGTGTGTCAGGAACGTTGTTAGCCCACCCCACCCCCACACGCCATCCACGAGGCGCTGTCACCATAAACGTGATGATGACTTGGGGATTATTTATTATTAGGTTTACCACATTGTGTTGGATAGTCCAACCCCCTTCACGAATCATCACCAAACAGGGAGACGGCAGCCACCGCAGCCACGGCTCTTCACGGCGACCAAGCGACTGCCGTCTTCCAGCACTGCAATCTTCAAGAAATCGGTTTGAAGGACCTGCAGTTCCCGCCACCATTATCATGGTAAATACATGTAAATATATAATGGATTGTACTGGGAAATATTTGGGGGTTTCTCAAGACATGTAGGTAGCTCCAAATCATCCAGGTCATTAGAGAATGGAGTGTATTGAAACCCATGGTGACGACTGCAGATCCCTCGTTTTAGCTGAGATGTGCTGAGAAGCGTCACGTGAGGCTCCCAAAACCCCAACATTTTCTCGAAGCACCCAATAATTAGGGATGTCTACTCTTCTCAAAGCACCATTTCAAGTGATGTTTTCATCCTCTCGATGGACTTTGTAGTATCTCTTTTGACCAGCAAACATGGATATTCATTTACCCACCGAAGGAAATCCAAGAAATTTGAATGAAACCGCTACTTCAATGGTTGCTTTCTCCTCGCTACTCCTGTGCCATCTCAGAAAGCCCACTTGAGCAACGCCCAAAAGCCAAACTGGAAACCAAAAAGACATGTTGAAGCAAAGCATGTATCCAACATATATCTGTTAGTTGTTGGTTGTTTGGCTAAAATACTTTTTAGATCATGGAAATCATATTGAAATCATGTTTTTAATCTATCAGAAGTGTTAGGGTCACAACATGGTACAGTATCTGGGTCGTGGTCATCCCACCATGACTAGAGATGACGACTGGGATTCTGGGCCCATGGGTCTATCCCTTTGAAAATGGATTGATGATCATGCCATATCATGCCCCTGGGAATATATAAACCATGTTTTGACCATGGCACTATGTGGAAACGGGGAAAAACGATGTGAGGTCATGGAAATCGTAGATCCATCTATATACATAGCCTCCGCGAATCAAACGTGGCAATGGAAAATCCACCATCTATAAGTCTATAAGTTTCCCATTAAACCTCCATTTATAGAGGATTTTCCAGCTAGTCAGGTTTGATTACCAGAGGGTATCATATATGAGCAACAACCAACCATCATTTGAAGACTACACTCCCCTTGAATGGTTGCTGCCTGCCCCCACGATGCCAAGCAGCAGCGATGCCAGGCTGAGTCGTTGTGGTCGTTGTGAGCGGCGCAGTCGGCAAAGCCATGGTGGTTGTGGTCGCTGTGGTTGTAGCAAGAGTTGAAGAGGTCGTTGGGCGTTCTGCAACGCGAGTGGGTGTGTATTGTGTACCCCACTTGTGTACTGAATGGGTTTGTATGGTTTTGGGTGTCTGGTACTGCATCTAATAGTATTTCATAATATGTCATCATGTCAGAATATCAAACTTGTCCGTGCAACATGTTTGGAAACTGGATCACAGCCAAATATCATCCATGATGCTGGTATATATGTTAGTTTGGAAACATTTACAGCAAAAAATGCGTCAATCTAGGTAAGTATGAAATATATGGAGCAACAGGATTGAAACTATCTTCCTGTCCAATGGCAAGAAGGCAAACCAACCCAAAGCCATGTTCATTGCTTTTTTCTTCCACTTGGTAAATAGTATATCCACAGTGCTAGCAGTTTACACACCTGGATATGTATCGCAGTTGGTAGCTGGATGATAAGCTATACAATGATATACAGTATCTCTTTGGAGGCTATACCATACCATAAAGGTATCTGGATGAAATAGCCATGATTACTATCCCAGTCAAATGACTCATGTCACCCACCATCGGATTGTGATTGTCCTCAATCAGCCCAAGGGCATGAGTCACTTTCCGGGTACTGGTTACAAACAGGACACATCCCAAGTCGCCCAAGTAGCACCTGAAGCAGCGACTTCTTCGGAAACTCGCAGCAAATGGGAGAGCTGACTGGCCGCCGCCGCCTATGGAACGGAGGGGATTACCCTTTCGGAATCGAACATAGCTACGCTGTACGCACCTTAGGGGAACACCCCTTTGGGGTGGTTTTTTAAAATGGTGGATCCTCAAAATCATAGGTTTCGAGACTAAAATGGTCCAATTTTGGATGATTTAGGGGTACTCCTATTTCAGGAAACCTTCATAATCTATATATCTACTCCCCACATGTCTTGGGTTCTTTGACCATCCGTTGGTAAAAGCCTCACCTTCCGTGATGCAAGAGTTAGCAAAACGTGGTTTTTGTTTGATATCCCCGTGTTTCTTTAGGATTCACAATTAAATACAATAGATTAATTTTGAATAGTTTAATTTCATTCGATTGACTCAGGCAGGTTTTGAGTTTATCCATACAAGAACACTGTTTTAACATGTTTTAACCGTAGAAAAACTCATGGTTCGCAAACTCCGGGGTCCCGCGGCTTCAGCCCGGGGCACTGCGTAGAAAACGGTGGCTTTCTTGGTTTCCCCAGCTGCCAAGGGTCCCAAAGGCACCTCAAGTGGGGGCACCGGAAGGCTGCTTTCACTCGAGGGGTCTACAAAATGTTGTGAAGCCAATAATTATGGGGAAATCATGGAATATGTTTCATGGAATATAATGAGCATATGGTGAAGATATACTGATGATATAATGATGATACAATGACGCTAGCATGATATGTTCCACCAGTCTCACGGGTTTACAGCATCCAATTCTGGGAAGTTGGTGGTTTCACTGGAAATGTGGTGGATGGAACTTGCGCTACATTGGGATGGAACCATCACCACTGCCGATAGCCCCACTGGCTGCTGAGGCACATAGATGGCATAGGCTCCGTCCGAGGTCGATCGTTCAAGATCAGAACTGGTGGCAGCCTCAAAACTGGATTCAGACCTTTGGTCATATTCACGGGACCTTGTGTAATTCTGATACATCAACCTCATGTTGTTGAAGGGTTTGCTATACAGAAATCACCAATTCTTAAGAGGTAACGGAAAATCATCATAAATCGTTTATAGATGACATCTGACATTTTTGGGAGACACGGGTGTGGCTGGCATTGTGAAAGCTTTCCTAATCATTGCACATGTCCCAAAAAAATCGGATCTTCACTCCGAATCATCAGATGGTTGTCACCAAGTCACTCGCCAACAAACTTGGATATGGCTATTTTCAACCAAAACCTTGGGACCCAAATGGTACCCTAACATAGCTGGTTAATATATAGATTTTTTTTCCCCAAAATATGGTAAAAATAGGTCTTGACCCATCCCCATATGGGTCAAAAACCAGGCGCACCCTTCTGTTCATCGGTCCCAGCAGCTTATGAAAACAAGTAGCTAGCCGTAGCTAGCCACATCGCTAGCTAGCCACATCACATGTCTGTTTGACGTTCGAAATCATAAACATTCATTAAAGAAAACTAGGTGGTACCAGAAGATCCAGAAGTCCACCTAACCCAAGAAACATTTCTCTAAGCATACCACCAGGTCACCATACCCAGCCGTATCCACCATCAATGATAGCCCCATCCCTTCAAAAGTGTCCAGGTGCGGTGACCGCCGGCCAATTCCCATAGTGCTGCAGGATGATGGCGTGGCTTTCCGGATGTGGGGAGAACACGAAGACCGCCTCTTCACCTGGCAGCGAATGCTGTGGCTGGAAAAATCATGGTCAAAGCAGCTTTAAGAAAGACTGTTATATCATCATGCACAGTATCATCATATATGATAATCATAATCATCATATCATAATCATAATCGACAACAACATCCTAACAATCACCATCGTGATACTGGCAACAATCAATCCTCATGTAAATCAAAATCATGATCATCACCGTAAAGCTAAGAATAAGGGTGGTCACCATGACCAGAATGATGAAAAAAACAATTGTCATAAAGTCATCATCGAATGTAAAATGACTATGGAACTAATAACAAGCATCTAAATAATCATCACAAATAAAAGTCACCATAGTGATAAAAGAGCGTGCTATCATGACAATTGTCATCATCAACAATGGTAGAAAGCACTCATCACTCATCATCAGTCCGGATTAATAGACAATTACATTAACATACAGTAATTCATTAGATACCATAATTGCAATCATACTTCCTATATCATAATTACTGCATATTATCTAATCACAAGTGACAAATATGTATATGTATATATATATATATCATCCTTAAAATCATCTTGTATATATATATATATATTATTGGTAGACATCTGATGATGATGATGATGATGATGATGATCATCATCATCATCATCAACATCATCATCGTCATCATCATCATCTTCATCTTCATTACTAGTTATTGTTGTGATGATCATGAAGATCATCCACAATCATCATTGAGGAAACCTGGCCATAATGGCTCCTCCACTGCTTCCTCCAAGCCTGACTCCACACGCAGAACCTTGCCATGCGACGTGGCAACGAAGGACCCTGCAACGAAGGATCCTGCACCAGGATTTGAGGCAGTCACCAGCGATTGCACATGGTTTTTACCAAATCGTCTCCAGTAGGAATCTTACTGGTGCTTCAACGTAGGGAATGGGGGCAATGATCCACAACTATTAACAATCATCCCATTCCCCCATTAGCAGTCAATGTGGTAAACCCATTGCCATAAACCTACCATTTGGGGTTGGGATCACACTGATCAAAATGGCGATTTTGGGGATGGTTTGCTATTGGGTGTACCACATTCACCCAGAAAAGAATGTTTTTTTGCGCATGTCACTTCAAAACAACGATAATGATATGTATCAAAGTTTGGCAAGGAATCATGTATTCTATATATTTCCATTTTTGGGAGACCCCCCACCAAGAAATTACCACAAATAGGATAACTATACTGAATCCAGTTGAATGATCTGTTAGATGTGTCGCGGAAACCTTTCTGCACCTTTACGCAAGGGCCAAACATCGTTCGGCGTAGAAATTTAGCAATGTAATGCCTACTATCTTTCGGTCCATCTGCTTGTTTTGTATTAGTAACTGCACATGTTGAATTCCTTCTTATTTATATTGGATTCAAACTGACTAAGCTCACTTTTCTACTTAGTCTAAGTGTCAGTAATATAATTTATAGATACATTGTGATTAGATATGTATATATTCTCTAGCTGGCCGTTTCAACCCCCGAAACATATTAGTCATTTAGATCATGCTCCCAATGAGGTCCACAATTCAATATGTTTGCAACCACCATTTTTCCCCACCTTTCAAGTCGCGTCACCTCAGCGGACGAAAGTGACCCGTGTTAGGTCAAACTCAGAAACAAGCCGAAGACTGTGGAACAACCGGCCAATCATCAAGTTTGGTGGCGATTGGCAGTGCATCCACGGAGTCGCCCTTCCTTCGAATCCCCAAAGGCAGTCTTGTCAACAACCACTGATCAATCTGTTCCAATTGCCACATCGGCCATGGAACCGCCAAGCATCCTGTGTGTAATTTGAGTACTTGGGATTCCGGTGTAAAGAATCGATATGCAAATGGTTGAGCAGCATGGCGAAGGCTCTCTTTCAAACACTTGGCAAACCAGCGCGCCCTGAGGCGGAAAGGAAAGTTTAGCAAGCCAATGCATGGGAAATCATCCCCATCCATCCAGCGAGGGTCGTGTATCGGCCCCGTCCACCCAGTCGCCAATTGAAAAGCAAGATAAAGTTGAAAGTGGGAAACCCATCGACATGGTTCGGAAACCCCATCCAAAGTGAACCACCACCAGCTCAACAACTTACTAACCATCGCCTGCCCATACCATCGGGCTGCTGTTGCAGGAAGGGAAAAAGGCCTCAACCCTGTCCATGCCTCCGCAGGAGGCCGATCAGTCAGAAAGACAGGCTCACTAGGTTCAACTGCCAGCTCATTGTCTTCCGCATTGACAGCCGCACGACTGACCTGCAGCAAAACCATCTGAACCTCAGTCGACAAAGTGTAAGCAATGTGGCATGCTTGGACATGAGTATGATAAAGCTGCCAGAAAGAATGCGATCTGGCAAAATTCGCACGGACTGCAGATCGATCTGCCAAACGATTGTGATAAAAGCACCAGTCCTCAAGGGGGGATTGACCACCATCTTCCTGATGAGCTAGAACTTTAGTTACAGAAACAAAACCTGGAGGGAGGTCATGCACTGCAAAAAACACCGCCTGCCACAAATCGGAGTGAGGGCAATTCACTCCCGGTCGAACCCCAGCCAGAATAGAATGCATTCTCGTTTGCACAGACGCACAGTCCGTCCACAACATGATGCGCAACCTATGAGTTCGAGCAGACCGCACGGCTCGCAAAATGGCAAAAATCTCTGCTCGGTACGAGCTTTGCAGCAGGCCTGGGAGAGGGCCAGTGTCCAACGCAAAGCTGTCACTATAATCTGTCTGCCAACCCGCAACAACCACGGACCAAGCAGCAAAGCGCTGCCCAGGCAAATGTTGGTTAAAACAACTGCCATCAGTGAACAAATGCACCACGTCACTCTGAGGAGGACACACCACGAGCTTGCAACTGAGCAAAACAAGTCCACCAGCGGTTCTGGGTCCACGGTCGCATGGACCATCCATAGCAGGTCAAAAACTCTGGCAAGGCAGGAATCAATTTGGCTGTGTCAGGACTCACACCATCACGGCACGATTCAAAATGCGGGCAAATCCAAAAGCGATGAAAACGGCTGTCAGAGGAGCCACAAAACGGGCAGAGATCATCAGATGCTTCCTGGCAGTACTTCTTGCCATCTTGAGTTATGTGGGTCCCGTTGAGAATTTTACGGAAAAGCGCAGCATCACAGGCAGGCAACTTAAGGAGCCAACCACGGGTGTGGTAAGGGTCACAGCGGTCCAGGTGTTGGAAACCTGGCCGATGTACCACCTGGGCCCCCACAATGCGCAACCAGGCCAAACTCGCCCGAAATTCCAACTCTGCAAACGACGCTTCAAAAATGCAAAACTCACCCAAATCATCTTGGCATCGTCCGCTTGGGTTCACATGCCAGCTCAGGAGGTGGAGCCGTGTCAACAAAGTGACAGTCACACTGTTATTCGGACAGACCGACCGACCATAGGACACATCAAGCATGGCACAACGGACTTCATCATGGTTGGCACAAGACCGGACAAGACGCAACGTGCTCAAGATGGCCCAAAAATGTGGGTCAGTACTGGGAACATGGACCAAGCCTAAATGGGCAAAAGCATTACACCCCGCCCCATCAGCACTCAATCCCTTCATTGCTCCTGTCCGGAGACCATGGAACTGGGCAAGGGCCACCGTAGTGGCAGCAATGGCGTGAAGCCCTTTTGGCCAGGCGGCCGAATGGATCGCTCGCACCTTGTCATCATACCTACAGGCAGACAGTCTCAATTTGGGCCACAGGCTGCTTAAGGAGGCAATGCGGTCAGTTTGCACCTTATTGCTGTGCCTACGGGACATTTGGCACTGTGCACCTAAATTACGGCAATCCAACTCAACCCTGAAACCCTGGGACTTGAGATCTGCACGAGCACTGGAGTCAAGGGTCCAGGCGAAGGTCTTACGCGTGTCAATCAACAGATCCACTTCATGCACAAACGCTTGCAATTGAACCTGCACCTGCGGCAATGCAGAGGCATGACATGTCAAAATCTGCCAATCGTCAACAAAGCTCATTGGCTGGCACAGAGGGCAAAAGTGCTCCATCCAGGCATGATATAAAAGGTCAATGCAAATCATTGCTACGCAGCTGAGAGCATCCCCTTCGGGATATCCTGTGCAACTCACAACTGGGTCCGACAAACAGCCTCTGATGGCAAAACGTCGCTCAAAATTGGCCATAGCACCAGACCATGCTTTGACAACTGCAAAGGGAAATCCAAGCCAAAGACAGCAGGCAACAACCACCTCACGCGGCAGGTAGTTAAAGGCTTTCTGGATGTCTGCGATCAATCCGGACAACTGAATGTTTTGCTCGAATGAAAACTCAATGGCCCACAGAATGTGGGCCCAAAGTTGCGCGGCATGATGGCCAGGGCGACTGCCAAACAAATTGTCAGGAAGGACCCCTTCCAAAGCTCGAATTGCATGCCTAGCGTGATGTGTGCCATAGCACCTATAAATGAGCCCCAAAACTGTAATTGGTCGAAAATCAGATTGAGACTGTGGTGCGTCGGTCTTGGCAAGAGAGGTGACTCTGCCATCAATGGCCTGGCTAGGCCACTGGCCACTCAGTTCAGCCGTATCAAACATGGCGCAGATGTTTGCCAACACAGACGATGGCATGGCACGCAAGTCACGGATGGACACACCATCCAAACCAGACGAGGTGTTGGTCTTCTTTCGAAATATGCAAGAATGCAAAGAATCAGCAGTGAGGCGTGGCCACGAAAGGCGACCCGGAGGTAGCTTGTCTTGAGCAAATCGGATGATATTGGCCCAACGCTCCGGTGGTACATGCTCATGCCGATTCCAACGAGCAGACCATACTTGGATAAACTCAGACGACAGTTCAGCAGTTGAACCCTTGCACAGCGCTTGAGACAATTGATCTCCCACCTGAAGCCCTTCCAAAGATTCCAGCCACAAGCAATCACCTTCGCAGAAAATGATTTCAAAAGCCTGCTGATTGGCAAGAACCGGACGATCACTTCGCCAGGGTAGGCAATCCTGAACGGTAATGGAGCAATCATCTTCATTGATGGAAACAATGGGGGACACCAACGGTTTACACAAGAGCTCAACACCCTGAGCAGGAGCAGTTTTGATGTCTTGGAAAATGACATTGGGATTGTGAGCACGTCGAAGGCGTGCATATTGTCGGGACGACTTCGCCAACTCCTTTTCTAAACACCGTACTTCAAGTGCCAGGGACTCAAACATTGCCTGAGCAACAGAGAAACTTGGTGGCACAACTGGGCAAACTGCGGGAGCATGGTGTGTAGCGTGAGAGCACTGGCCCCACCAAGTTGGGAAATCAGGACAAAAGCCCTTGGCCCGGCAAATAGATCCCCAAACCAATCCCGCATGGGCATCAAGTTCAGGTTTGTGCTGAACATGTCGCATGTATGACTGGATTCGGCGCACCTGACGGACCCACTGCGCGTGGCGAACTGAAACCCCATGGAAATTTGGCTGAAAATCACCGACCCTGGCAAGCTTCGTAGTCAAGGTGGCACCACGGCCACGTTGACTAGCCGGAACATGAAATGGCAAACTAGCAGCTGCTTGAGTCTCTACCATGTGCCAAAACTTCAGGTATTGGCCAGTAGCATCCTCAGTGTCGACTTTCCACCATGCAGGGTCAACCTCAAAAGACCGGGGCCATGGGAAATCACCTGGAGTAGGCCAAATCAGCCGTGGAGGTGCGACAGACAAACGACGGAAGACACCAGACAAGACAGCATGGTCAGGCCAAATGTCATGGTCAACTTGGACTTCAAGCAAGAGGTCAGCCAATTCGGGGCTGATGAAGAAAAAATCTTTCCGTGTGGAGCCCTTGCATGTCGGGGCAATGCTCGTACCCCATCTGGCTTGGGCCAGCTCCTGAATGTCATGGAAACCAGCCGCACGCAGAATGTCAAAAGCAGGGAGACTATCCACAGTTTCATTAAAATCACCCGCGACAAACCTGGGGCCTGTGTTGAGGTGGCACACATGACCTGCAAGGTGACGCAACAGTTGTTCATTGTGGAACTTATGGTCTGGATACAGGTGTCCGTCTGGTTCGCCATAGAGAGTTCCTCCTGTCAGCCAGACGTCATCCAAAAGCGTGGTTGTGAGGACCACACGTGAAGAACGAAAAATTTGACTGGGCCAACTTTGTGGGAGAGCTCTGGTCGGGTACTTGGAGAGAACAGCTACTCCTTTCCAACTTTTGTTGCATCTGGCAGTTTCACCCACGGGGTGACCAGGCACGAAATACTTGAAGACAGAATTGGAACAGCGCAGCCCTTTGGAAAACTGGGCCACATCACGGCTTTGCAAATGAGTTCCGAAATAGCCCAAAAGTCCCCATGGGCAAGCTCGGAGGAGACAAAATGTGACTTGCTACGAAGGCCGGAAGGGTTGAAACACCCCAAGACAAAGCATCGGGAACTCGCTTCATCATCATGTGGGCCTGGATTGGCCGCCTCACCAATGCGTATCAGGCCAAGGCAAAAACTCAGGATGATCAAGAAACGCATCCTACAACCCCAAAAGAAACATCGTGATGATTTTGGACGGCACACGGCCAAACCCCTTTGTGAAAACTGACTGTGAGTAGGTTTGTTTGGGCCAAAGGCGCAGGCAAACAATCGACCAACCAAAACAAAAACACACCACAGCAAAACCAAAATGCTTGCCATCACGCCAAGGCCATGGCGTCATTCCATCCCCTCTTCACGTGGTCGCTTTGCCAAAAGCCCTCTGATCTGGGCCATTTGATCTTGGAACATGGCTTGAATAGTCTGGTTCTGACTTTCCAATTGTCCGTGCAATTGCTGTCCCTGGGAATGGATTTGTATTGCATCACATTGAGCTGATGCGTGTGGGTCGTACTGTATTCTCCGAACTGAGATTCCAGCGTGTTTTGCTTATGCAAAAGACCCTGCACTTGCTGCTCAAGAGCTGTCATACGCTCTGGAACGTCATCTTCCATGGAAGTGCCAATTTTAGAGAGAACTGCCTCTTGAATGCGGTGTTCCATCTGCAACATGCTGTCAGTTGGCGTGCAGACCGGGGCAGGCAAGGCTGCTGGTTTGCTTGTGGGCTGGTATTGTCCCCACGGGTCGTTTTTCGACCAGGGGTCATCAGCTTTGGATGCAGACGCTCCACACAATGATAAGGTGGTCGCAGAACCCACCAAGGAAGGCACCACTGGCTTTGCTGTAGCTTCAGGCCGGTTTTTGGAAATGACCACTTCACCATGCGATGTCATCAAAATGGTCTCCTCAGGCTCATCAACGGCGTGGATCAACCACATTGTTCCACGTCCCGGACCAGGAGCCGCAGGCTGAAGCGGCTTGGTGGACCAACCTGACTGTTTGAGTGCCCGATAGACAGCATGCCTATCAACCCCGTATGGGAAGGGGCCTGCCAAAAACTCATTGCGTGGCCCTTGGGGCAAAAACATGGCGTCTGGTCGCAAGAGCTTATGCAGAGACTGGGCTTGTGAAGCATGCACCCGAAGTCCACGGCGTTCAGCCATGCGTGCCAATCCAATGACTCCTGGATTGGTTTGCTTGAGGTGTTGGAGTTCACTCACCGACAATTTGGCAGCCCAAATAACCGAAAATTCAGTCAAAACATCTCTGCCGTCAGCCGAACGCGGCTCACAGTAAATGCCAGAACTGCCGCTTTGCTCCAAGAGTGACATCATCAAAGCCCGAGGCACACGCAAACAGACAGCAAAAAACTTTGCTTGAGATGCTGGAACCGGTTTAAACCCCGCTCTGAGATATTGTCTTCGCCAAACGTCTAAAATCGGCTCCCTCACTGGCAATTTGTCTGGATTATGCCAATGGGCACAAGTGCAGTCGGAGGCGTCACATCGTTTGAGCTGAGGGTACACTGATACCAGATAACGGATCGGGGCTGCACAAAAGGCATCCCACTCACCTGTGATCTCATCACGGAATGTGGTCATTTTGATGGTGATGACATCCAAAGCGTCAATTTCGACAGTGGAGTGACCTGAAACCTTGTCGACAAAGCCCCGTCCCAATTGAATGAGGACAGCATCCAACAACACAGGTTCGTTGTCAACTAAACATCTACAAGGCACTGTGATGGTTTTGTGTGGCAAAGAAGTCTGGATATGAGCACCTGGGGCCTGAATGACGACCAGAGCAAGGGGCTCTTGTGAGACTTGTGCACCCGCACGCAAGTACGGGTCAGCTTCAGCGTGAGACATCAACACAATGCCTGAGGCCACAGGTCCAATTTGCTGCGCAAGAATCTGAGGAATGACTGTTTGATCAGCTTTGAAAATACCATCCAAAATCTTCAACTTGTGTGGGTCAAGATCTACCGCTTGTGGCATCTTGGTGACTTTTGGTGGCACCCCAGGTTTGGTTCGTTTCCCAACTGGTTTGCTGCGGTTCTGTGCAACAACATCGGCCAACTCTTTGGGGTGAAGAAACTGGAACCGAACATTGTTGGCAAGAGATTTCAGCTGTCTCCAAGGCTGCTTGTGAGCAAGTGCTTGTTGAACTTGTTCGCTTCCAATCGCTCGGATCGCTTGTGCAGCACGATTTTCAACCTCAGATTCTGGAACCCCATGCTTCAACAACTCTGCTGCCAATTCTCTGGCCAAAGGTCCAGGCCCTTGGCCCCACACTACTGGACACCGACAGCATTCGGATGTGTAGACTGCAGCAACAAAGGCCGCACGGAGCTCTGTATGCAGATCATTGAGGTCCCTCACTGTTTGGGGCAGCGGGGTACGGAGGATGATGTGACTCAAAAAGGCAATCGTCAAAGCACCACACTTGTCATGTGCAGGGAGGTCAAAACGAATCGAATGAATCACCCAAAAAGGGAATGGATTGTGGTTCCGGATCGACCACATGGATCTGCAAAGTGTTGGCATGGATCTTGGCCCACAACGGAATCCAATGCTCATCATGATGAACGGCTGAAACAATATGATGGTCAGCCAAACGAACTTGAAAGTTTGCCTGACACCAACGGATGCACATCTCATGGCCTACCGTGTCCCAAGTCTTGTGAATCATTGGTTCCAGAAAAGCAAAACCATTGGGGGAATCATCCTGTGACCCTGCAACATTGGCCTCATCAGAAAGGAGGTCAAAGATGTGGCATCGGACTTCATCATGGGCTACAGCCGTCCCGTGATCCAGAATGAGCTGGATACGTTCTTCGGCAGAGATGCAAAAATGTGCACGTCCTCCATCTCGCCCAAAACCAAAACTGGTAGGCGGAAAATCANATCCAGAATGAGCTGGATACGTTCTTCGGCAGAGATGCAAAAATGTGCACGTCCTCCATCTCGCCCAAAACCAAAACTGGTAGGCGGAAAATCAAACTCATACAAACTCAATTCCGTACTGGTCGTCGCACACGTGGCAGCAGCACTGGAAAGATGTGAAGGAGTCACATGTTCACTTGCAATCACTGACGGTGAAAGTGCTTCAGAGTCAGAATCTCCACGACCCCAAACCCATGGCCGGGCCGTGATCTGGCATGACTCTAGCGTTGTCACAAAACATTCGCGAAAACGAGCATGAAGCTGCAAGGCTTCTTCATGTGTGGTCGGAAGCATGGTGGAAAACAGTACATTATGCAGAAATGCCACAGCCAAAGTGCCACACAGAGTGGAGGTCAAGAAAAGCCTTTGTTGACGTTCAATCAAAGTCTGAGCAAAATCCAAGGCAGTACCCATCTGGGTAAGCAATTGATTCAATGCAGTGTGATCTGCCGAGGGATGGTCCCAAGTCAAGATTCGTGAATTGTCACCAGAAGGCACAAATGCCACAGGGACCCAATGGTCGCCATTCAGAAAGCAGGACAAGATCATGCGGCCCTCAGCTTTGATTTCCCTGTGTGCTCCACACCACTGCAAGACAAACAAGCCTCCATTGCGTTCCCAACTACCTGAAACCAAGGGGTCCAAAACGACCGGTGGCTGAGCAAATGAATCACGTGTCAAAACTCCAGTTTCAAACCGCTGCAAAAGCTGGTGAAGATGAATTCGGACTTCATCATCAGCCCAAACGCTTTCTTGTTTCTCCAGAATGGCACGGCGGTCATGCACCGAAATGAACTGATTGCGCAAGGCCCACAAGTGCTTCGGACAATCTAGGCACGGGGATGACAGGGCAATGAACTGGTCACCTGTCAAACACAGAAGTGGGGACGCAGAAATCCATGATTGGGCATCACCAAAAACCTCAGTTGCTGGAAAACATTCACCAACATCATACAGTCGGGACGATGGGGCAGTCCCATGAGTCATGTGCAATGCATCCTGAGTGACAGGTGCAGTGGCCGCCAAGGTGGCTGGATCAACGTCGGTGAGAGGCACCTCAGGAGCACCGGCTGGACGCATGTCATGATCAAGGCATGCGTCAATTGAGTCATCGGGCATTATAGGGAGTCGCCCACATTCCCTTGGAATGGCAGAAGTTTCAAACCAACTTGGCTGATTCTCATATGCTGCTGGACGAAAGCCAACAGGCTGTGTGCAACCATCGGGCAATTTAGGGAGTGGCCCACATTCCCCTTCGTGCGCATGAGGGAGACAATCCTCAGCCACGTTCATTGCAGCAGAGACACAAATTGGTTCTCCACCCCGATTTCCATGATTGTTCACTGCTTCAGCCTCAGCATTTGCAGGTGTGGCATGGTCAGAGGACTGGGTGATGGCTCGTACAAACAACACCTGACCATTGTGCAACAGGTGATGTGGGGACAACACCCCAACAGCAGGGTCAAAGATCTCAACATCACCAAGTGGATGGCAAAGAGTCGCATGTGCTGTCAAAAAGTGCTGAACAGTTACTCCAGATCCAACTGTGAAAGAGACTGGTGCATGTGCATCATCGACAAAGACGACCTGACATGACAACGGACATGACAAGACCTCAGGCACGGATGCTTCGGATGCAATTGGTGGAACCGGTGTGCTGTCATGATCATCAGCTGGCTTGGGATCTGCCACAGATGAAGGTGCAGATTGATGCTCCGGTACATCATTGCGGATGATGAAGTCAAGCACGGATGCAAGGCTCAAACTACTTTCCGTCACATCATCCCACCTCTGAAGGTACAGCAACTCCGGCAAAGACAAATCAGCGTAAGGACCCCAAAAGGCCATCAATGAACGAAGACTTGTATCAGTCACTGGATCACTGGTGGTTGGCCAAACCTGTCGGCACCTCATCAAAAGCCATGACCTGAAAGCCTGAATGTGTGCCATGGGAGAAAATTTGGAATGACCAAACTGGCAAACATCAAGCTGAGAAGACACCGTACCGAGGATCCAGGCAGCCTGCAACGGGCTGGCCAATTGGCCAACTGCACTCAAAGTGAGGCGTACCTCATCTCCGAAATCGACCATGGGATCCATTGCGTTCAAGGCAAGGGCTTCATTAGGATGCACATGTTGGATGTGCGTGTTTCCTTGGACATCAGGGGCCGAACGGACCAGAAGACCGAACAAACCTTTGGTTTCGAGACGATGACTGGACAGGGCATGAGTCCTACATCCACAGGGGCAACCCGTGAGTTGATTTCCCCACGCATGCAAAGCACATGGTGCTTGTCCCTTGGCATTGAGCAAGTGTTTGACACATGAACCATCAAGCAGGCCAAAAGCTTCAGCTTCAACTTGCAAAAGAGACAGTGCCATCTCATCACGCGGGTCCCAATGGCAAATGGCAGGAATGACCTGTTCAACTCTCACAACCGACTCAAGTGACGGCCAAGAAGACAAATCAATGTTCCCAAACATCGGATGAGACAAGACCCACCAAGCTCGTGGCCTACGGGCGACCCAGACATCATGAAGGTGGAGATCACACTGAGCGCATCGAAAACCTGTTGCCTAGAGAAAATGGCTGATCTGATCCTTCACGAACTCGTTTTGAGCTGCGGGTTTCACACACTCAAGAATGAGAATTACGATTTTCATGTAATACGCCATTTTGAGCACCTTAGTGAGGCAAGAGGACCTGTCATCGTTTCTGCCCTGCTCATCACCTAAGGAACTAAAAGGTTGGCATGAAAAGCCAGCACTCATGCACGCAGCACCCTTCGATGCTGACCATGTTTCATGGATGACCGCTGTGTTTCCCACGTCACCCAATACGACATCACAGTTAAACTGCTTCTGAAAAAGTGACAGCATCTTGACATTCTGATCCACTGCAACTTTCACAAAGAATCCTGCTGCATGTGCCCCTTGG
>BGPT01002895.1:7813-54348 GCA_003297045.1 Symbiodinium sp. clade C Y103
TGAGGGGCTGGGCCGTGCCCTGTCCCCTGTGCTGAGCCGTGCCCTGCTGGCGATATGATTGGAAACTGACTGGGTTCAGTTGTTCATTCACAATATGTAAGTGTATTACACACATATACATATATATGTACAAGTATGTACTGAATCGGTGCTACTCCCTTGAAACTTCTCAACCATTTTCACTTTGGCATCACTTTGTCCTGCCAGGTCCTGTCTCCCGAGGGCGACGGTATCAGCGTGGCCTGCTCCGAGGTGATTTTGCCCAGTGCCACCGGACAGCTCGGCCGCTTTTCGTGACGGGTTAGGGGTTGGGGTGACAATCCCATGGGGATGGGGTTGGGGTTAGGGTTGGGGTTAGGGTTAATGGGGAAAACCCGCCCTATAGATGGGTGTTCTTGGATGGAATTGGTGTTTTTTGTTTTTTAAATGGGAGCTGCTATTCATGGATGTAGGACCGGTGTAACCAATGCCAGCAGTATTGAGAATCATTCTCATTTTGTATATGGTTAGAGATTGTGGTTTTGAGTTACTTCTTATATGGTTGGGTTGGAAACTTTCAAAGGTCACATGTCGTGCTGAAACTCAACCATCATGTGATCCACGTTTCCAATTGTCGACTGCCCATTTTGATTTGGGGAATATCCACAAATGGATGGATGAATGATGATGAATGGAAGGGTAGAGAAATAGATAGACAGTCAGACAAATGACTAGCAAGCCAAATAGCTAGGCCCTAGGCTAGAAGTATAAACAACTGATCAATCTCCAGCATCAGATCTTAAACAGCGTATCCTGGCACAGAGCACTCAGCAGCAGGTCCCCATGATTGATGGTTAAGTTCAGTATCCTATAATTCAACATGTGGGGTGCTTTAAACTCAGCCAAGTTTTGGTTGGCTTCAAACCCACCAAGCTTTGATGGGTTTAAAACTCACTAAAAAAATTGGTTGTATGATTCCACACTGCTGTGTCAAGATGGCCGTTTCGAGGCATTTTGGCCAACCACGCCCCCATGATGTCGGCATTGGACACCGGTGTCCTTCGCTTCAAGGAGGTCGGTGTTCGTAGCAGCGGCCTGCGGGAGGGAAGGTTTGGTCCCAGAACGTTGACATAGTATGAGTAAATTCATGTGGGTTTGACTTGGGTATATCTCCAATGAAATAGCCATTTATTGTTGGGATAATTATCAGACAAACCATTTGAGTTTAGGGGTACATTATTTTCAGACAAACTCATGTCTATAATTCTTGGTAAACTATAACGACCTCACCGTTCTCCCTCACTGAAATGATGGGACTTGGATTCGGGGAATTCTCCCAATATAGCCGATTTTTTTCAGGTTTGTGAGTTATTTTGACTTCCCCAGATAATTATCAAATTATAAATTGATTCGATAAGATTCAAAAAACAATCAAACATAGACAATGTATATACCTTTGTTTTGTATTCATAGGTGTATAAAATAAAGAATATTTAATAATATATTGTAATTTTATCTATCCATCTATCTATCTATATATATATAATATAAGAGATAGGCGGATGGATATATAGATGGATAGATAAATTACATGTAGTATGGCGTCACCGATGGTCCGTGTGGAGGGTGCAGTCAGATATATGCTCGTGATTTTGTCGCATTATGTTTGTTAAGAATATCAGCGTGTTTCGTTGTTTTCGTGCTTTAATAGCATCAAACACATTTTCCAAACCTGAGTGTTGAGGTTTTAAATGGTGACTCACATCATTCGTGATGTGATTAGTGGTTCATGTAGGGTTTTCTTTTCCATCCCTATAGCATTCAGTTCATGATTCCAATAATTGGCAATCTCAGAACTTCGGGATTGGTTGTGTTGTTTCAAACTAAAATCATTTCCATGTTTCCAGTGCGCGTTTTATACTCAAAACCTTATGTGTCTCCATCCCACTGTCCACTTGATTCTTTTAAGGGAAACCAAAACCAAAGACCCATGGTTTTCATACATGTTCACATGTTCATTGATTAATATAATGATAGGCTGCAAATGTTCCCATCCAATTCCGGCTTTCCAGTGTATCTCCGGCGTTCGGAGATGCGTCGTTTGCAGGACGGCAAGTGGAAGCCTTTGGTGGTCATGGGCGGTTTCGCAACTGTGGACTCCAACCAGCTGTCGGTGCACTGGGTGTGTTGGATCGTTTTGATGCCTAGTGGACAGTGGACTGTTCAATTACCCTCTGGTTATTTAACATAGCCATAGAAAATGGCTAATTTTTGATGATTTTCTCACTAAACCCTCCATTTATAGGGGATTTTCCATGGCTATGTTAAATTACCAGAGGGTAATGTTTAAAAGAATCATGGGAGATTCATACCAATCAGCTCAAGACATGTTTTTGTAGTAATTATGTCAGGGGATCTACAAGAAAGGCTGGCCATTTGTGGATGTGGCCTGCGAGAGGTGCTGGTGAATGACTTTGAGAAGGCGGAAAACATTGACATGACGGAAGCGCAGAGTGAGATGGAGCCTTGGAATAAATCACAGATACTCTGGATGCTTGCGAAATCCTGCAGCCAATAAGAACAGTGATTTTATGATGATTTTTATGGTGACTTTACGAGGTTCTATGTTGATTTGTAATTAGTGAGTTTCTTGGATTTTATGGTGATATTTGATGGTGATACTTCAATAGGTATTTTACGAACCAAAATGAGGTAATGAATGGTAATGATTAATTGGTCATCGAACATAGCAACGGAAAATCCCTGCAATTTATACCCAGCCCTAGATTTTAACCATGAATGCAGACAATAGCCAATGGGGAAATGCTGAGTGGTTTGCAATCCATTTGAAAGAAAGCCGAGGGTATGTCTGTTTATTATACCATTGGCATCCATTGGCCGTTATGACTTATGACTTGAGAATGTTTGGGATACAGGCAAGGTTTCATAGTTGAAAAGGACCAAGCATGACACCACACAATACATTAGAGAGAAATGTTCCATCGGAAACATGGGATGATAATGCTAAGATGTTCAGAGAGACTTTAACCACCAGCTAGCGCATATTTGTCGATTTGCCACTGTCCTTGTTTTCCCCCTGAATGTTTCTCCATTTAAATGGGGTACAGTACCCCCCCTTTAAAAAAATGAACAACAAACTCGATTGTTTTTGGCGTCTCCCACTTTTCGAAACCACCATTTGTTGATGATTGCATCCCCATTTAGTGAAGCCACAATATCATGGTTAATAATGGAACAACAGTGGTTAATTCACAAACCAGAATTATTTAACCTGCCCTTCAACGGGATTTACCTGTTGACAGGTTGTAACCTGCCACCAATCGGTGTCGTAGACTCTCAGGATAGCGCCACGTCCATGCTTGAGAAGGCCGACTCCAAGAAGGCGCAAACAGTCCTGGCTCCACCCTGGTGACGATGAAAAATGGTGATCTAATGAAAATTTTGCAGACAAACGTGGCAATTGAAAAAAGTCTTCAATGAAAATGGCGGATTTTCGACAGCCATGTTGATTGCTGGAGGGTACTTGGTTAATTTTGTCTAAATCCTGGAGATGGCGATGGAGAGAGAGAGAGAGAGAGAGATAAAAAAAAAGAACGAAAGAAAGAAAAAAGAAAGAACATGGCTATTACTGGTTGTGAATGGTTGTTAATTAATGACAATTGTTGTTGATGTTCACTAATTCTATCAATCGTTTATGAATGGACATTAGCCTGTAATCATTTGGATTTTACCGCTAGAAATAGTACCATCTGCCAAAAAAAGAGTTTGACCCTGACAATCACCCAATTTCAGAGAACAGTAGTCTTCCAACCTCCTACTTTTGAGGGTCCAACTGTTATGTTAGTTGGACGAGATTATATCCCACGGAATGACTTGCGAGGTGGGTGTACAGCTGGGTTGATGATTGCCTCGCCTGTAACGCTAAGAGTTTTTACCCGCAGTGAAGTACTTGCTGGCTCTTCCCAGTAGGTGGGTTATATCCAGTTCATCCACTAAATCCACTATGGGACTAGCTGCAGTAGCATACGATTCGCGGGATAAACCACCACTAAGTTGACTTGTAACTTGATTAAAAAGGGTGTCTTGGGGAATGTCACTGAAGTTCATGGGGCACAGAACTTTACATACCCCAAGAATCACAACTCGGGGGCCTCTCATGCCTTCGCCACAGCGCTGGAGGACAAGTTGGAAGCCACCACCAAGGTGAAGAGGGCTGCAGCTGCTTGGTCTGAAAAGCAGCCCACTGTAGGGGGATTGATCGGGGGTCGTGGGTTGAAAAGCTGGAAACCTGGGGGATGTTCGCAAGCGGGGCCACCGAGGCGCGTTTGCAGGCCGCCATGTTTGCTTCCAAGAAATGAGGGCAGAGATTGGCAGAGCTCGTGCGGCTCGTGCGGGGTGGTTTCACTGAGGTGTGAGCCATGATGTTGACACTTCAAACTTTTGAGTTGTGTTTTTGTTGATACATCTTTGAAATAGAATGTACACGAAGTACCAAGATCATTGTTGGTTCCATCGTTGAATTTCTTTGGAGGCATATAGGTTTTCCATCCTTTGAATAGGAGAAAGGCTCAAGAAAGGATCGGAGGATTGCTACGTCGTGTCCTTGGCTTACCCGGCTATTTTTGGCTTTTTCAACCCTTTCTCCGCTCGCGGCGCCTTCAATGGCGGAGCAGGACAAAAAAGTGCAGTTTCTGCCGCGCGTTTTGTGTGGGGATCGTGGTGTGCTTCGGACATCCAACGATTGCAGAAAGGGAAACTGTGATATGATTGGATGGTCCTTGCGGAAATATCAATAATTACTCTATAATTCAACAATTGTATACAATATCATGTAGTGGTTTAACAGCTGGGCGATATACCCTTAGAACTGGATTGAATATCATGGCTGATTGCCTAGCATGGAAATTATGAGAATTCTATTGGATACACACGCCATCAGATGCATTTTGTGGATATAAAGGCCAGTCTTTGGATGCCTTTTGCTCAACTGCTTTGTTTCAGAGTTGGAAAGCGATTGAGAGGGGTTTTATGTGATCCTGAATGGTTCTCGAAGTTTTTCCTCACACCCTCAGATTTGAAGGAAGTGTAGACTAGGCTATTGTAGATCATTTGATTGTAGCGATAACCACACCTGTTACTCATGAAAACAATCTCTAAACATAGAAAGCAGTAAAGACAGAATAAGTTGTTTGAACAAATATTCACATATCGATCGATTCATTCTAATTCTAAACATCCCTTCACCCTGGAAGATTTTGGATGTGCGATTTTTCAGCACAAACTCGACCCTGGAGCCATTGGGGTTCCGAGGATTGAAAAACAGCTGGGCCTGGAAGACAAGGAGAATTGGATCACCGCGGACGAGTTGCAGCAGCCGCTGGTCGGAGTTTTGGGAGGGGGGGGGGGGGGAAAAAAAAGTCACGACTTTTTGGAAGAAACCATGGGAAATTGGGTGGAAAATGGTGGAAACTAGGTTGGAAAGTTGGAAAATATGAGATTGATATGGGAAATAGACCATAAATTGCCGTATTGATGCGGTATGCATGCAGCAAGGTCATAGGTCACATGAGCCATCCCCATTTTGGCAATGTTATACTCAATATACCCACCGGTAATCAAACATGGCAAGCGTGGAAAATTTCTATAAATCAATCGATGTTTCAATAGGCAAATCATCAACAAAGGGAGGATTACTCATTGCTATGTTTGTTTGCCAAAAGGTATTTGGAATGTATTTGGTTAATCTAAAACGACCCCAATGCAATGTGAATGGAATGATGCTTAGTAGTGGCAATTTTCCCAAAATGACCTTATTTCAGTTTAGTAATTTATCACAATATGGTTTATCCAGATATTTCATTTTAGCACTTTATTTTGTAATCAATCCAGATTTCTTGTTGATAGAACAACTGAACTTACCCGCATAAACACGCAATGATTATTGGTTTACACTTTACACCCTCAGTAGAGATGGGTTCACCGTGATCCCCCAGTATCCATTTGCTCCTTCCATCATGGGGATTGGACAACTGTCCCCCCGATTCCGGTCATCATGGTGAAGGAGCCCTTGTGACCTTAGTTGGTCAAGATATGCCCTAAATTGATGAAACATAGCTTGCTTTTTCAAATCCCCAAAATTGCCATTTAGTTCATTCTGATTTCCTCAGCTATAGTTCCTGGACTATAAACCTCTACAGCTAGCCATGTTTGACGCTAAGGATCAGTGGTTTGGCCGAGGACATGACCAAGCAACTGAATTCCTACTCAGGCACAGCATACGTATCGGCTGAAACATACACGATGGATGAAGCAAAGGAAAAAGACTGGCATAATCAACAAGAGCTTAGATGTTTTGCAGCCAATCTTGAGGATTTTGCCAACAAATGTGCCAAAATATTGGCCACTAAACTTGCAGGATTTGCCCCCTCAAACACGGTGGTTATTTTAGATCACGGATAGGACATAAACTAATTTTAGGTGGGATCAAAGCTACACATAACAATCCCCATAGATCCAAATCAACATGACAAACTATTTGTACATGAATGCCAAACAACGTGAAATATCAGGTGGGATCAAAGTTACATGAACCAAGGAACCCTCAGAGAATCCACATCTAGACTTTGATCAACTCACTGGAAATACCCAGGTCAAAATCCCACGCAGGCCATTTGGATCACGCACGACATGGTCTGGCTGAGAAGACACAAAATCAGGAGGCTTTGCGCGGAGACATGTTTGGGTTGACATAGCCACGGTGAAAGGATTGTTTGGAGGGTTCTACAATAATCATTGTATCCCTTCATATCCCCACATATTCCCACCATATCCGCAGATTTGTTGGTTAAATCCTGTAATTACATAGTTCCCTGCATTAATAAATCAAACATGGCCATGGACAAAAATTATCAAATTTATAGGTGACTTTCACATTCAAACCTCACCAACCCTCCACTTACAGAGGATTTTCCTATTCAAACCTCCATTCAGCTCGGGGATTTCCCAGCCAAGTCGCTAGGCTGCAATGCACGAACTGCTAGAGACACGCCAGCGGCAACAGGCCCTGCAGAAACTGGTTGGATGGGTATCGATATAGTACTATAGTGACAGTAGTGGACATGTTTTTTTCTACAACGCATGGGAATGCTTAAAACCATATCAAATCCCATAAAATGATAATGGTTTGCTGCTTAAACCCGCGTTAAAACCCAACATGGCCACCCCACTTTCCAACGTGGCAGGCCTACATGCAACAGAACTTGGGCCATGGCAATTTTCATCCAGAGCCACTTGGGCCTTCATCCAGCCAGGGCATGTTGTATGGCCATAAAATGTATCACTGAGTAATGGGATGGCTCCGGGAATTGGGAAGCTTGGGGAAAATTGGGAGATTTTGGATATTTAGCCTCTGGTAAACTTTGGTGTACAGGGGTGTCGCGCGGGCCTCCCCAAATACTGCGCAAGAGCTTGGCACTTTGGACTGGCAAAGCTCAAGGCATGGTGCCTGGCAGAAGGCCAAGACATCCCCCAAAATTGTAAGCTTGCCCTCTGGTAAACAAACATAACTAACTAATGTGGGTAAAACAATAATAAACCACCTATATTTTGATGGTTTATACCACCTATTTATGGTGATTTTGGGGATGGTTTATTATTGTTTTACCAACGAAAGATGATGATTTTCCATAGTTTTTTGTTTACCAGAGGGTATGTCATCACGAAAGCAATTGAACGTCGACAGCCAGAGATGCTTAGAGGTGCAGAAGCTGATGAGAGCATGCTCCACTGGTTTCTCAAATATGCAGAAACCTTGTCGGGCAAGGCCTGCAGCGGTGATGATTTGAGAACAGTGCGCCGGTTTTCGTTTGATCATCCCAAGCGGACCTGCGATGATAAACATCTACTTGCAAACGAGGCTGCAGAGTCCCAAGCACCTCTCATGGGAGAAGGCATGGAGAAATCATCAGCATATTTCTATCACGCACGAAGCGTGTCAGAGGCTACAATCCACGTTGGCCTCATCTCGATGCTGGCGCAAACTATCCTCAAAGCAGCCACCAAAAATGCTCCGCTACATGTTGGTCTGCACAGCGAATACCTGTTCCATATCCAGTAAAAAAAACCGTTGGAACATGTTGGAAATGCGGTTTTGCTGAGGTTCAATAAGTCCTTCCGAGGTGCCCCAGTGAGTTTGCGTTGATTTAGCTTTCGGATAGCTGCGATTGTTGAAAAAAGGCAGGTATCTATCTAACAAGGTTGAGGCCCCATAGTTAGCAAACTTGCTTCAAAACTTTAAAACAGTTTAAAACATTTTAAAACTAACTAAGAGAACTGGGGGTAAGTACATAGTTAGTTATAACTATATTTCGATGGGATTTTTAGACCAACAAAGACAACTAGGGGGCCCCACCTTGCAAGAACCTACGCTTCACCATGGATAAAAACATACATATGGTTTACCTCCTAGTAAACTATATACATAGCTATGTATTTGCTATGGAAAACCACTTTTTTTAATACGTAGATCGGTACATCAAGTGTACATGGCCATCACTGGGGAGCACCAGGTCTTGTTCCGGGGAGTGCCACTCAGGCAATATCTTCCGATGGTTGCCGCCGGTGCGAGCCCGCAAGGTTTCCCACAAGGTGAGAGTGTGGGGGATGGGCTACGTGGTTACTTGGTTAATTAAAAACCTATCAAGGTAATAAATACCCTCCAGTGTAAACAAATATAAAGCCATTGACTTTAGTAGATATAGTTTGATACATTCTACCATAGACAATTGTTAAATTGTTCATTCGGCTATGTGCACCAACTTGGCGATTTAAAACTAGGGCATCACCAAACCTAGTCTAGAAGCCATATTCCAATTCCACGCGGACTTTTCCCCAGTTACAAACCCATTGGCGATCCTAAAAGGGGTTCATCTCTACTGACAAACGGTTGGTCAGTGATGATCAATCAGTAATTAATCATTAATCTTTGGTGCTGGTTATGACCTTAATGTATCATTAGTGATTGATCGTTTACATTTCACTGGATTGGTTGAAGGGGAAACCTATGTATGGAACCATAGTTTCCCCTTCAAATTAAGGGTTTTCGTGTTCCTCAACACGATCCAATTGAACATGGTACATATATGCGTGCATATAGATAGAACCCAGCTACAAACCAATTAATTAGCTGTCAGAATATGGGATTTACACACGGGACAATGGACAGGGGGTGCTTAAGATTAAAGGGAATATAAAAATTGTTGATCATCACTTCACCCTTTAGATTCCCAATCAAATGCTATAGATTCAAAAAAAAAACATCATAATTTCGTCAAGCCACTGCCATAAAACATCCCAGTCCAGTAAAAAAACGCTGCAATTATAGAATCCTTTCCATTGATATATTCGAGGGAATTGTGAATTGCTATGTTTAAAAGCTTAAAACAGACGGTACCCTCTGGTAAACTAACATAGCTATTGAAAATGGCCATAGAAATAGTGGATTTTCCCATTAAAGATGGTGATTTTCCATAGTTATGTTAAATTACCAGTGGGTAAATCCCCAGTATTGTTGCTTTATATCCCCGTGATATCCCAATTGGTTTGTCAATCAGCTTGGCTCCCTCGCCAAGTTCGGCCCCTGCTTCAGGCCCGGCCATGTACATGCCACAGGCGCAGCCGCAACCTGGACATGCCAAGGACCGGCAACCGAATGGGGCAATATCAACCCTGGATGAATAACTCCCAAGCGGCTGTTGAAAAATGGGGGGGGGGTACCATTGAAGTACTAGATGAAATAAATGACTCTTGGGGGATTGACCATCCTAATTAATCATGGTTTATTCATCAAGGGTTGACAGTACACCTCAGTAAAATCTGGCTGATTGACCCTTACCCTCTGGTAAACTAACGTAACTATGGGAAATCACATTGCTTTTTATGGGAAAATCAACTCTAAATAGCCATTTTCAATAGCTACTTTAAATTACCAGAGGGTACCATTCCCAACATATGCATCCCAGCGTCAGGAGGAGAAGAGTAGCGCGCTTTGTCTTCCTCTCCCAGTGATGGCTTTGGCTTTGCTCCTGCGGCTTGTGTAGACTGGAGCTTTTCGTGGCGACCAAGGATTGATGTTTTTTTGTGATTGGAAAAGTATAATTATGTATGATGTACATTGTGATGTTGGCAATGCCAAATTGGAAAAAGAAGCTGACCCAAGAGACCCAAACTGCTAAGAGCTGCAATAAAAAATTGAAAAAAATACGCAATTATCGGGGATAGATCTTATATATTCTGTTGGTTTCAAAGGGGTTCGTTCTCCGGTCTCGGTTGTGAAGACGATCCCAAACCCATCGGTGCACATTCCGAGCAGTTGCCCCAGCTGCATTGCGGGGCCGTTGCGCGCAGGGAGACGAATGACCGGGCTGCCAAGTCAAAAAAAAAACGGAACAAATTGGGGATCAACAGATAGGTACCCTGTGGCAATCAAACATGGCAATGGAAAAGCATGGAACACATCCGGTTTATAGACGATTTTGCCATAAAAATACCTCCATTTTTAGGGGATTTCCCAGCCACCCATGTTTGATTAGCAGATTGCAGCTAGGCGAGCTGGGTTTTGGGCGCATGTCAGCCGCATTCATGCTGGGTGAACTATGGTGTGGTAGGTAATTAATGTTTAATTCTTCACCTACATGAATATGTCCTTAAGCATAAAAAAAAAGGTATTCAAGATTGGCCATGGCATGGTAGATGTAGGGAAGTGTATAGTGTATAGGAACCCAAAAAAAAACAGTTTAAGGCTTATGGTAAAATAGTAGTTTAGGTTCGGATGTTTGCTTTTCTATCCTTTTGGGAGCTGCTAAGGATCTATATGTGAATTTCCATTGGCATGGCCATGCCGCTGGCTTTTTCAGGTGCCAAGTACGAGAGTGGTGGCAAGATCACGCTGCACAACGACGCCTTGAGATGGGTTACTGGGATGGCGATTCATGGGACTCCACCATCCAAAATGGGGATGTCAACCATAAAAGTGTTGCTGAGTTGGATTCAATGGGACAAGAATAGGAACATAATCCATGATGAGCGTGTGGTGGAGATATCATGGGGGAAATAAAGCAACTGGGGCTTCACCCTTTGGTAACAAGCTTCGTTGGATTTTATGGTGATTTAGTGGGGGTGTAGTGGGAATCTAATGGACTATTGGTTGATATTCTTAATAGCCTCTGTTAATTTGCTAGCAGAGTGCGAAGTGGACAATCAGTTTGTTCTTGGTAAAGCATCAACTGAAATGTCAGTGGATTGGTTTAAGGGACAAACTGAAACCGGAAGCCCCGAGATTTGATTGGAAAAGCCATGGTTTCCGGTTAAGATTTTCCCTTAAACCAATCCAATGAAAATGGGTATGGAATCCATGGCTATGTTAAAATCACCGGATTACCAGAGGGCCTCACCTTGTGATGATCACTGGGGCTAAGCGCGCCTTAGGCCGCTTAGCCCTTTAAAAGGACATGGCTAGAGGACAACTGCGATGAAATGGTGATGTACTCAAGGAAACAACTTTGGAATATGAGAGAGGCTAGACACTGAACTCTAGCTTGGCTGTCCATTTTGTTCAGGTGTGAAACAACAGTTAAATTGGTGCTGAGTTGGGGTGAGAGTTCAGTCTCCTATGTAGTATTGGTTAAACCTTTCTACAGATGCAGGAGAGCAGACGTGTTTGAAACATGGAACGTCTATTGATGTCCCATTGTTATTAGGCACACTTTTTGCGTGGGCTACCCCACAGGCAGCCATGTATCAGTCCTGCACTTTTTCTTTCGCCGCATGACCTTCCCAGATGGCATCTCTCCCTATCTTGAGAGATCGGGTCGCCATAGCCTTTGGCTTCGGTGCTGCTTTGCTGCTCCCAGGTGGTTCGTCCAGATGAATGTAGTGAACAGTACCCAGCCGGTACTACCGTGTGACCCGGCGCGAAGAGAATGCCACACTGGGAGACTATTGATTTGATTGACGGCTTTATTTGGATTAGAAAAAATTGGTTGGGATACTGGGATACTGCAGAAGCCACCTGATCAAATCCAGTTTTAGGATTGATTAATTCAAATCTCATAAATCTCCAGGTATCTCCAATTAGGTGGCCCATATGTTCAGTGGGAATGTCACATGGAAACCCTCAGAAAGTGTGTTGAGAGGAGCGGATTCTTAGGACAACTTAGGACCTTGCCAAAAGGACCGCCCTGTAACTATAGTGAGGTCTATGAAGCATTGTTGATGTCACCTGAGTTGTGTCGAATCTGCGAATGTGCCATATTCCCTGAAGTTGCTGGCACATTCAGGTATCGCAAGGTGGCTTTGATCTACTATCTGACGCAGGTGATGGGGGGAGCTGGGAAGTTTTCCTGTAAACGACCCAACGTTTTGGACCTAATTTTTGGCACAGTAGATTGGCCGACAAATCTGGATGGATCAGGTGACCATACGGATCTCCTGCTTTTTAGGGGATCAACCAACCACCAAGTGGCGGAAGAGGATGCAGAGCCATGGGACGAAATCTGGTTTCCTCGGCATAGGAAGCGATCCGACTTGACCCCGCATGCCCCAGTGGGACATTGCCCCAAGGGTCTGGGTTCCGGGTGTTCTCGCTAAAAATGGCAGGTGGGTGTTGTTTCCATCACGGATTCTACAAATCACAAGTGCCAATCTGAAGTCGCGAAATGGACAGCTCTTATTAATTCTTATGGTATACCCTCTGGTAAACTGTGAAATCACAATTTTTAGCAGGTTATAAATAGAATAATCTATAAATGGACCATTGTCATCAATTTTCCATAGCTATCTTTCTTTACTGGACGGCAGATGCTCTTTGAATATTCTGATCCTATATTTTTAAGACCGCATTCACTCCTGCCGCTCTTGAGAATTCGCCAACTTGATGTTGTTCCACCTGAATTTCTGGTAGATTTGACCCACGTTCACAGCTGTTGGGTATTTCCGATTTGGGCTGGTCAAATCCCTTTTCTTGTTTTGTTGGCGTAAAGGATATCAACTGTCTTTCATATTTGTCGTCATTCAGGATGACGATCAGATATTCCATTGCTATTGCTGTTGTTATTAATGTCATTAGTTAGATTATGATTTGAACTTCAAAAACATTGGTTCAAATTTTGTACTTGATTCTGGTCTTGGAGAATTTGGGATCTTCACTCTTGTGATTCATACAGGGTGGTACCCCCCAGTTAGAAGTAGGTATCCCCATTCTAGCTATAACCGCCATCAACCGTAGTTCTTGAAGCTTACATTCACCAACTTCGATGGCACCACCCTGTAGTCTATGATTCTCTGGATTGGTTGAAGCAAAATCAACTATGTCAAATTTCCCATGAAATATAGGGCGTTCCTGTAAAATTTCCCTTCAACCAATCCAGTCCATGATGAATTGCCATCCTTTGCCGCGCACCTCGGCGGCTGCAGCGTTCAATTTTCACGGCGGACACGACGCCGTCGCCGGCGCGCCTTGGACCCCGCCCGGCGGGGGTCCGGCCATGGCGCCCTCCGGCCTCGCCATGTTGACGGAGGCGGGTGCGCCGTGCCTAATCTTTGCCATGAATGGATGGTCTATGATGGTATGAACCATAATGGATTGTATGAACCATCCAAATAATGTTTCTTTTATTTTTGCACATTATTGCTTTACTGACATTAAGCTCAGTTGGTTGATAGTTATATCAGCAAAAATGGATTTATGGCAGAAATCACATTTGAAAACAGCTGAAACATATTTGCCCTGCCGCTGGCAGCACATCCCAACCCAGCGCGTCTCCCGTGGGTGGGAGGATGACTTTTCGCCAGGGACGGGTCGCCATTTGCAATGCATCCAGGTGCTGATGGAACCGTGGAAACAGCAGCAGTTCAGCAGATCAACAACTTGCACCGTGGACATCGTGCAAGCACTGTAGCCATCTATAACCTGTGTGGCATCCATACCCCTATGTGAAACAGGGCAAGCTGAAGTCGCCAGAAGGTGGCTGCAAATTGTGTTGAGCAGATAGGAATGAATATGAACAATGGGGGCATGTTCTGTCCCAACATGGATTTGGCTCATACCCAATACTAAAACTTCATGGATATGGATCAAATTCAAATTTGAATCATGGTTGAAATCATGGTTGAAACCACGTGCTTCTCACATCAATTTCTAATTTATATTATACATCCTTCATAATTGTTCGATTTCAACCATGATTTCAACCCGCATTCAACATCAATTTCCATCTATTCGGGTCCTATCCTTCACACATTTTCCGTAGCCATACCCTGCCTTCCCGCTGGCCATGGCGTCGAGAGCTGCCTTCTTCGCGTATTTGCTCACTGTGCAGGCGAGGAATGCCATGTTTTTTTTTTCGCCATGGTGATGGTGATTTGTGAGTTTCACCATGGTCTAAAATGGTGGACTAATGGCAGTGAATTATGATATATTTGGATTGATTGGATTTGGAAACATGTCGGCATCTTTGAGACATGTGGCAAACCCTGGCTGCCATAAATCTATCAGAGATGATTGTACCACCGAAGTACAGTGATATTGGGGATGGTTGTCTTTTTTTGCTTACCAGCCACATTATTCATTTGCCATTGCCTCCACTCGGAGTCCATAACTGCCATATTTGCCAGCGGGGTGGATTAGACACCAACTCGAAAAGCTAAGATCCGCCACAATAAGATACGCAATCCAAAAAACACACTATACGTGCGAAGCTACACTAACAACAAACCTACCAATAGAACTGCTAAGTTTGTTCAGAACTCCAACAACCAATCCATCTATAGATTGGGACGGGTTTTCAAACCAACTTGCATATCTAGAGGGTACATTTAGAGATTCTGATCCATTGGTAGGTTGTTCGTGTTTTTTTGGGATTCGATGGATTTACCATATCCAGTGCAAGTTGTCACCCACAAAGCCAAGCAATTAGCAGGGAAATCAGCAGCCCACCAAGTAACAGCCACCAAGTAGATATAGTGATAGTTGGTTTGGACGGGTTTACCAACCAAGAAACACAACCACGGCAGCTACGGGGGAGCCCACACTGTAATTTTAACCCATTGTTACTGTAGGTTGTTACATAGTAAGTTTTTCCAAAAAAAGAGGGGAATAAGAACAAGATGGATTTCTTCAACATAGCATCAGCATGCATCAAATAGAGGTTGTCAATCAACTTCGCAGGCCAACAAACTGCCCTTGTCAGACCTGCGGCAGGCCTCGTGCTTCGTGTCGTTCATCTTGCAGCTGCTGGGAGTTCAAGTCTCGCACGGCTGGGTACCTTGGAAGAATCATCCGAACAAATGGAGATTGAGTCGGAATTGAAACCACAAAGATAAGAATGATAAGATAATGATTTAGTAATTTAGTTTATGGCGAAGAGGGAAATGATGCTATGCCACCCCGAGTTAGTATATAACTAGATGCAGTTATGGCCCGAAATACCAGTTATTTTTCAGTAAGTCACCCCATGAAAATGGACCATGCAAACCCCATCAAGATAACCATCAAAATCACTGGTTTCCAGGGCTTTATAAAGCATGGTTGTCAACCAGTACCCACAACCGGAGATGACCTTCCACACATCAAGCTGGGGACTATCACAGGTGGCGGCAGGGTTGCTGAAACTCTTGGGCACACGCTTTGGCACGGCCATCAACTCCAGTGAGGCCATAGTGCGGCATGCCGCGGAACGAAGTGGGGAAGCTTCAGCATGTGAGGTTAATATGTGAAGTTGATGAATGACTCACTTAATTAACTGTTGGGTTTTTTGGGGAGATATTGAACTGCAGCAATTACTTGGATTGTTGTTTGTTTTCGCCCACTCAACTCTACTTGGGGCTTCGATTGGGATGATTCTTATGGGTGCAACTGTCAATTGAGAGTGCAAACCCAAGCAGCTAAGTGGTTCTAGTTTGGGTATGGAAAGAAATCAACAACCCATGGAGTATAGGCCCACTATTTCTCAAACTCCATCATCGACTTCATGTCAGGGGGTTTTCTGCCAAAATCATTGTCGGTTTTGTTGGGAAAACTTACAGGAAACCATCGCTTTTACATGCTTTTACCTATTTTTACTGTCAAATGCAGATGTTTCCCATAGATGTTGAAAATTACACCAGTCCAATGACACGCATTTCTGGCGGATATGAAGGGGTGCAAAAAATCTATTGAACAGTTGAATGTAAAAGCCATCAAATTCTTCAGGCGGGGACTCAAGGTGGTGCTACCTGGGGTTGTTTGGTCGGTGACGTTCAGCATTTTCCTAATGGAAATCCACTATGACTATAGGTAATCAATTAAGGGAACATGGTTCATGCCTTTTGAACACCTTCAGCAAATCCAAGACTATACACACACATGTATATATATATATATAGATATACATGATATGTCTGCCATAGATCCAACAGTTAACCAGCACTTTGCACAGGTTTGGTGGCATCATATTGCAAGAGCTGCCCCAAATCTTGAGGATTTGCACGTCTTTACCAGATTTCGCTAGCTGACAACATTGATCACCTCGTTGCGATGCTAGAGATGGAACAGTCCCACCTCAGGTCTTGTCCTTCAATTTGGAACTTCGGTTCCGAGGATCCTGAACTGGATATGGACAATTTATGTCGATGTTTTTGTAGATATGGAAAAACAAATAGATAGGACAACCTCCAGCAAGTTCATAGAGATATGAAAAATCCATGAGAATTCACGAGTGAAAGTCTGTCATTTCCCAAAGGGAAACCCACGGATTTCCAGAGCTATGTTAGTCGAACTTGAGTTTACTGGAAGGTACCCTTTGGACCCCTTGGTAATTTGACGTAGCTATCGTATAGATGGCCAGAGGGTATGTAACAATACCTACCAAGATTCCATTAAGGATCCATTAATAGCGTCTATTAATATCATCCATGAGTAGACATCAATGATGCATCAGGTTCCCATTAAACCCAATTAAAGGACTATTTATAAACTCCAAGTTTTTTTTGAACAGGAACCATTTCCCAGAAGCGACCAGGTGCTTGATACAGCTAGCCCGGTGGTCTACTTGAGCAATCACAGGTGGGCCTTTTCGGCCGTGGCTGCTCCGGGCGAACGGGGCCCCAAACGGTAAGATATTTCTGTTGGTTATGAGTTATGGGGCTCTATTAACTCTATTATCAACCATTTATAGTGTTAGATATCCTGATTAGTGATAATGGACTTTGAATCACTCCAACATAGTTACAGTAGCTAACTTGGTTGAAATCGCTATGACAACTGGGGTTTTGTTCGTAGTTTTGACGAAGTATGGTTGGTAACGGATGGGTTAGGAAACCAACAAACATAGCCGGGTGGGGGGCCTGGGCTAACTACAAGTTTTGGAGGATCTGTCATAAATCTATAGAATAAACATGAATAAACGGGGTTAGACGGAGATGATTTGTTGGTACTCTAGCAATGTGCCATGGAAAATGGCCATGGAAATTATACGCATTTTTTTCCATGGCTAAGGTGAAATTACCGGAGGGTGTTTATGGCCGACCAAGATTTCTGGAGGGCTTAATCAGGTGGGGTAAACCCTTAGTGGTTGGTAAGAGAATATATGATACGTGTTGCTAGATATGAACCCCAAGAAAAGTAAAGATTGATTTTCGGGGCTTGCGCCTGATATTATATATACGTATAAACACCCTCTGAAGGGTCCCAAATATGTTTTCTTAATTCTTTACTAAACCAATGTTTGATATTGAGGGGGAAGGGCTTACAGTATACCCTCTTGTACTTGAATCTCAGCTACTAAGCTAAGCCGATCTAAGCGGATATCAAAGCCATGTAGCTACCCTGAGGATCCCTGAAGGACCATATAGGAAGCTGCATGATTCTGAAGAAAATCGGATCCATAATGGCTAGCTTCAGTACATCTCATGACTGCTACATTTTATAAGATACAATCCAACTAATGGCCAACTGTATCAGGTTTTTCGAAGCCGTTTCCTGGGTTGTAACCCAGTAAGCATCCCGATCAGATAAGCAGATAAGCCTTGGTTGGAAGCAGGTTCGTTTGTTGCAGTTGGTAAGGTTGGCCATGGTCCTTTGCCATTCACATACAATTCCAAAGAAAATCTCATTCTATGTCAACTGACGTATCAACCCCAGACTTACGTCCCGTCAACCACTCTCATCCCACTTGGGAATGAGATACTTCAAACTGATTTAGTAAGAATTGAGATGGGAATTGGCTATTCTTCAGTTTTCGGGGTAACTATAGATCCGGATATCCTATAGTCATTTCCATGGTTCCTGACACAGTTTCTAAATTATCACCAATCGTATAACCTATGGTGCTTATGGTTGGTGAGTTGGAAGCACACTGTGCCCCACAAAAAGGTGACCCTCCAAAAGAATATGGCATTGTTAAAGGGTGGTGAACCACTATGAGCACAGAGCACAATTGAACCTGGCAAACCTTAAATTTGTATCAACTACTGAGGGGTTCACTAAGTTAGTACCAATCAACTAACTTTGATATGTGATATCTACAATCTACATTTAACTTCAATCTTTGAGACTTTCACGACGGATAGATTCCGTGAACTAATAACCACCTAACTAAGTTGAGTGAGGTCTATGATTTAGAGAAATCACCATTTTTCTTGGTATTCATCACCATTTTCCCATGGTAAACCTATGGTTTTCCTATGGTTTTCCCATGGTTTTGTCTCCAGGAGCTGGGGCGACTTCTGGACGGACGCGGCCTTGTTGGGCGGAAGCTGGGCTTCATTCAGCGGTGGCAACGAGACTTGGGGATATATCCTCTGGTTATTTAACATAGGAAAACCATAGGAAACCATTGGTTAATGGGATTTTACAGGGGTTTTAATGGGATGAATGGGATATACCTTCTTGGTTATTTAACAAAGCCATGGAATAGCTGGCGAATTTTGGATGATATTCCTAGCTAGAAACCTCCATTTATAGAGGATTTCCCATGGCTATGTTAGTCATAACCAGAGGGTACCTTCTGGTAAATTCAGACCCTGCCATTCATCGGGGTTGGGTTAGTGAATTTCCACTCAGAATTGGTGGTTTTCCCCGGGTCGAACTGTTAATTTACCAGATCATCTATAAATGGGCCATTTTCCATGGCTATGTTAAATAACCAGAGGGTAAACTGGATGGGTACGGATGAGTACTTTACCCTCTGGTACATTAACATAGACCTTGAAAATCACTAAGTCTAGTGGTTTCACTAATCTTCCAACCCCGATTGATGCCAGGGTCCATCTTAATTTACCAGAGGGTAATACTTGAACCGTTTGCCATGAGGGTTTCAAGCATTTTTTTTGGGTAGCCGTTGGTGAATTGACCAATTCAGTGGGACGAGTTTTGCTATCCATGTGCCCTGGTACAAGTGCAGACAGAGAACCAAACTCAGTAAAGTTTGAGTGGATTAGTGAGTAGTATTGAATAGTTCAATGATACTTCATGTGTATTTGACATGGTAATTCACTTGTGTATACTTTTGTCTCATATTATGCTCGCTTCCTAGTCTCTAGGACAGGGTGACCTGATGGCGATGGAGAGAGAGAGAGAGAGATTTATATATATATATATATGTTTTTTTGAGATATCTATCCAAAATCAACATTCTCAATAGGTAAAGCATCGAACCAAATGGGCCATAGCTTCTATAGCCATCTGAATTTTTTAGCACCAGGGGGTAGATCAAAACCGTGGGGGCAACAATTTCACGATTCAGTATGATCTGTGTATCTACATTTGGGCAATTTGTTGGGGCAACTGATGATAGATATTCCATACATCTTCCATACAGCATCTGGGGTACATTCTACCAAGCCGACCGCAAAATTGCGTGTGCAAAGGGATATCATGGATCTAGTTGAAGAAGTCAATGATTAGCCCGAAATGGATGAAGTCGGATGAAGGTGTCCTACAACGCGCATACGCAGCTCACAATTAACTGTTGTCTAAAATTCTGGGTCGTTTAAGCATGTCTAACCTCGGTCCATTTTTGATCCATTCATGTGGACTATAGCGACTTTTTTCATATTTTCTGATTGTTATGCAAGATTCGCTATGAAGTGTCAGGGTGAAGCATGGTTTTTGCACATATAATATCATGAATCATGATGCAACCATAGATTTCTTCATATTTCTTTATTTGACCATTTTGACCCATACTTGGGATTATCATTCCACTGATTTTCCCACTGTTCAGATAACTTTCTCTGAGGACCTTCCTTCATCTCTCGCGCACTGGTGGCTGCTGGGATTCCCTTCACTGCAGCCTGGGGTTCGACATCTGGGTGGCTCTGGTTCTTCGCGCCGCCTGGTGGAAAAAAAACAGAGGGGTTCTACGCGAGCAAAACAAACCTAGTAAACTAAACCGGCGAATAACTTTATTAAATGTTGCATACAGTTGGGTACTGTATCAAAGATGAGCCGTATGATAGTTGGTTCACATCAGTTTCGGTGGTAAAACCTCATGTTTTGTTGGTCAAAGACTCCGAGGATCCAACATGAGCCATGTTGACATAGACAGGTTCTCTGATATTTCGCGCCCGTCTCTCTCCAAGAACAAGCCCTATAGAAATGACGCAATTTCTGGCTAGGGCAATCTTCTCAATTTGATGGCCTAATTAGTTTATCCTAGGGTAACCAGCTCCCCACAGCTAGGTCTCCCAAGATGCTTCGCTCCACGCCCAGGCGCGGAGCAACGCACAAAGAGGGCGCCGTGGCGTGGATGAAGAACTTCCTGGCCGAACGACACTGGGCGTTCGCGCTGAGGTGGTCAAACTTCAAAAAACTTGGATCTTTGGAGGATCATCGTGAGTGGTTTTAATAAAGCATGGTTAGTCCCCCAGATATCCCTAGATTTAAAGTGGCATTCTCCCAATTTTCATGATGGGTTAATTGCAATCCCGCTGGCAAAGCATTCAGGATTCGTTGTGTTTCTCCTACAAAACGTACGTATATCATATATGTAATATTTCGCCTGGGCGGGGTTCGGGTCCATGATTCAATCAAATGTGGTTCAACCAATAGGTATATCCCTTCTAGTTTTGGAGTGAAACATCAAAATTTGGTGATGAAATATTGGCTGGTCACCCTAAAATGGCACGTGGATGGCTTTCCATTCTTGTGTTTCAGTATGGGACTAGATGCCATGATACTACAACAATCAATCTCAATAGCGGATTTAATAAGTCCGTCATAAGGGTTGATGGTGGCAAACCGGGGTTTGTGTTGGATCTTATTATTCATTTCGGGGTCCTAAGCATAGAGGGTATGTAATCTATGATCAGTATTTATATATATAGAGATGTTTCCTGCAGATGTTCCCTTCAGCCAATTCTATTCTGGGATGGTTACTATATAATATATATATATAAATTATATAGTAACCATCCCAGAATAGAATTGGCTGAAGGGAACATTTGCAGGAAACATCTCTATTTTGGATAAAAACTCGAGTTCTCCTGCAGATTTTTCTGTTAAACACATGGGAACCAGGGATCCCGATTCAGAACTCGGATCATCCACACAGCGACCGGCGACCCGCGAGGAATCACAGGATTTCCTCAGAAAGGAGTTGCCACTGGGCCGCAGGGCAGGGGTCTGCAGTTGAGATCATGATCGCCAGTCACTTAGTCAAACCCCTATGAAACTGTGTGTCAATTCGGATTGCCGCCGTTATTTCAAGCAACATCCCAGTAAAACTATTCAACATGCATACATCTTCAAGCCTGTTTGGTTCCCTCAAAATCCTCCAAAAAGTCTCCTGTCACCCTCCGACACCGTGGCACCGGCGCCCAGGTGATCTACCCCGAGGGCACGCGCTCGCTGCTACCGGAGGGCTTACCGCTGAAGATGGGCGCCTTGAGCGCGGCGTATCAACTGCAATGGCCCGTGCAGGTGCTGCGACGGATCATCCCACGGTCCGCTTGGAAAGGTGAAATAACTTGGGGTAGGGATTTTTGGGGTAAACAAACAACAAGATGTGGAAAGCCGGAGAACATGAATCTGGGTGAATTTGAATAACCTCACCACCATTTCATCATGAGTCAAGTATGTTTAGTCAGGACCTTACGTAGACTTCCCCCAAACAATCCCATTTTGATCGTTGACAGGTAGTCATTACCACCAACAAGGAGTGTGTCACTGCTGAGCGGGAAACTTGGACGGGTCGACGTGGCGGATGTTTTGTTTCCATGGGGAAGTGGAATGTTATTTGGGCAAGGCTTGATTTCGTAGGCTGCTGGGCAAGGTTTGGCCATTCTTGGAGATAAACTGGTGGAATTGTATGTGGAACTAAAGAATGTGCTTGTGGAATAGCATTGGAATCATTATATACACCCAACATGCGCAGGGCGCAGTCAACAAACATGCGAGAAAACGACATCACATGTTTTGCAGGGGGTGATTGTCAATCAAGTATTGCAGAATCATAAGTATGACATAGAATACAAACATGGAAAGAACGGATGTCATTATTAAACATGACATATAATTATATTTATATATATATATATACACACCCAGTATATATATATATATGGCATTTGTTTCCCAATATACACTCACTATATTCCAAATATATGTTATGGTTGCTATATTCCCAATATACACCCGCTAGATTTTCATGTTATTCGAAGCGAAGAGACCCAGGACCTGGCGGTACACTTCGGCACGTTGTGCGTCAGCAACGTGTCCAAAGTGGTGGATCCCAAGAGTTTCGATGCTCGAAGATCGCGTTGTTTTTTTTGCGGAGAAACCATGGTTGGTGTTTGGTGTGGAAGCCCAACCATATACGGCAAGATTATGATTTATCATTGGATTCTTATGATATTGATTTTGGAATTCTTATGATTTATTTTGGGATTATTGTGGGATATTGTGAGATTATTATGGGATAGTATTTGCTGGGGCTTATTATTCATGTCAAATTATGGGAGATGATCGGAATTGTAAAAAGCGGATACGGCTGAATGATACGTGCCATTTTGCTCTGGACCGGCCCCGTTTCTTGGGTGTAAAAAAAATCATGGTGTCTCGTAGATTTTCCATTCAAGCCATCTAGTGGTTGACCAACTTGTTTTGGGTACCCTCTGGTAAACTAACATAGCTATGGAAAATCACAATTTTCAATGGGAAAATCCACTATAAATGGTTATTTTCAATAGCTATGTTAGTTCACTGGAGGGTATTCAGTTCTGCCAAGAGAACACAAATCTAATGGGTTTCTAGTTGTTTCTCTCTTGCATCCTGGCCCATAGTTCGATCACTTGATGGGCTGTTCTGCAAGGTGATGCCCCCGATAGCGTTGAGTTGGTTGAAAGGTCCATTGGGATCTATGGTGGACATATCTGGAGCAAATTGGGCTTATAAACATGATAAACCTATTCAAAACTGGGTTTGCACCAGCTTCCTCCATAAGTTGGAAATAGGCTTGCTAGTGGCCAAAGTTATTGTCCGCTGAATACCTAGGATTCGCCATGATATTGATATTGTGAAAGAGGACTGGTGCATGGAGAAACTTCATCAACATATCCAAGATGAAGCAACATTGACATGTTTTTTTGCAGATTGTGATTCAACTGGACAAAACTTAGCTGACCCCAACTTAAACCCAAGAGCGTTGCAGCATCCCTTGGAGCAATTGATCTGCATCGTAGAAGAGTCAGCGGACTGGAATGGTGAGATAACCAATCAGGTTCTGGGACGTTGACAGACATAATTTACCGCCTCATTGGGGTGATCCGATCTTTATACAATTTCCCAGACATAAGTGCTGCAAAATATACTTAATCTACAGTTATGCTTACCAAGTTAGCTACAGTAGTGATTTTCACAAATTGTGATTGGACAAATCACCATTTGACTTTTGGATTACAACTACCACCAACAGGGATGTGACCTTGTAGCACATTATTATCATGTGCAAAGTACTATTCTTCCATTACATCCCATTTTACCACACGATTCTACAGTATCCCGTATATCCCATTTGATTGTAACTACATGGTGTTTTCGCAAGCTTCATTGCTATCCCGCTTGTGAGGTGGTGTTCCAAAACCCCAATAAATACAGATATCTCGTGGTAAATCCGGCATAAACCAAAGCGAATTGAGTTATTTCAAGCAACTTCGCTACAAGGTGAGGCCCCCCAAGTGACAAGGTGGTTTTCAATCCTATGAACTAGTTCGACATCTCCTACCATAAACCATAGAATTTGCCTAGTTATGTTGACCAACTTTGCTATCAATCAGCTATACATCCCATGAAATCCCCATTTTTCCTGGTGAAATCACCATTTTCCCATGGTTTTCCTATGGTTTTCCTATGGTTTTCGTTTGAAGGGCCTCACCTTAGTGACATGGCATCACCAGGAAAGCATCGACGCCTTCTTGGAGGTGGTGAAGGAGATCTGGCGGAAGACCTGGACGGAGGCTGGAGACCTCCGGAGCCGGCTGGAGACATGTGTTAATGTCGTCGTGGATACTGGGATAATAATGGGATAACTGGGGTTAATGACTTGTAACTTAAAACTACAACTTGTGAACTTGGAGGTTGTGAGTTCTAAGAGATTATAACTTGGAAACTGGGGTTGTTTAAAGATGTTTAAACCATCTCTTGGAGGTGGGCCCACTTATGTAAACTATTGAGGTCGTAGTTTTTATGTGAACTTAAAAAACTGGGGGCCCACCTGGTAAGTTGGTGTATAAAGCCCATGAATACGACGTATGTATGATACACCTGACGTATTGGAGCTGTAAACCAACTTAGTGATTTGGCTTTGTCTGAAAATAATGTAACCCTCCATCCAGAGATTCTTGATGATTTTCCCATGAAATGGCCATTCTGCGTGTGTACATCATTTTTGGACGCCCATTTTGACCGTTTAACCGAACTTGTTGTTTCAACCAGCCATAACGGGGCTTGTGAATCTATTCAATCTCTATTGTTTGTGACATAAAGTGATTGGTTGAACCACCGTTTACATGTTGCAGGAGCCCATTGAATCCCCGTTTTGTTGGTTGATAGACTCCTAGACCTTCCAAGGACCCGTACGAATTGGCAATTTATCGCACAATTTGAGCATGCTTACCAATATTTATGGCTTGGAGGGTTTAGATCAATATACCGTAATATACCAAGAAATCACCATTTTGTTGGTTAAATCTCATGAAATCATGCAATCCCGTTCTTTCCTGCCTAGATCCAATAGGTTTGACCACCCATGGCTTCCTCTCGTTTTGCGGAGGCTTATGGCCCTGAGTTTCGGCTGCGCAACGAGGCGCCCGTTGTTTGGCAACGCTTGGGAAACGTGCTGTGGCGCTGGCGATTCGGTGAGCTCATACCCAATGGCTTTGTTGAAACACACAAGAACATCATTAAGAGACATATAGATATAGAAGACATTTATATATTACATGTCAATGATGGACTTTTTTTTGATTAAGTACATGTAGAAATCATTTCGCAACTTGTTAAATATTGCTGGGCATATTGAACGTATTTTACCACCAAGGTGACATTGATTTTGATCACCAAAGTTGGAGATATTTGATGAACAAATCGTGATGGGCAAACCCAATTTTTCCCATTCGCTCGATGTTTTTTTTTTCTCCGGGACACATAGAATACCTGGACTGAAGATTGACTGAACATTTTGGGTATTTGATGCTCATCATTCTCTTCATGTGAACGATTTGGTCTCAGCCACCCATTTGCGCACCTATTGCAGCAACTAGGATGGTAGTAAGGCCAGTGAATGATGGGAAGAAGTTCACCGGTTTATGTGTGGTCTTCATTTGTATCTCAGACCCAAAGTATTCAAGGTTTTCCATGATGTCACCAAATTCCTCGCAGCAGTAGTAGTCATTGAAGTGATTGGCAAAACTCAAGCACCCTCAACCCGGCATAACCGGCTACAAATAGTTTCAAGGTAACCCTTGTATATATTTGTTGGGTTAGTTTCAATGAAACCGGTTTCAATATTCCTTGGCAATCAACATAGAAACCAAATACCCATCATTATACCTATAAAGTGTAAAGCATAGTTTGCATAGTCATGTTCTTGTTTGATTATTCCCAATGGTTACCTTCACCCTACAAAGCACCGTTGGTGTTTATGGTAGTTCACAACTGGACTGTCCCAGTGGTGAATTTCAATCCAGTCAGGCCAGTTACTGTCTCTAAACCCTGTGTATTACATATGGTTATAGATAAATAAATATATATATATATATATATATATGCACATACCAGATATTTGTGCAATCTATCTTATATAAAGGCAAATTAAACATGTTATACCCCGATATATCCCTATATTCTGAAAATAGTATAACCTATTTACCTGGGGCAGCCGGGCATAATGGCTAGTTCTCAGCCCCTCAGCCTGGGATGCCGTGTGACATGGACCCAGGCCTGTTTGCCCGGTGGCAAGCTGGCCAAGCTCCACTTCAGCCTGGCAGGTGCGGCACTGGAGTGGAGCTTGGCCACTGGAAAATGCTGGACATTTCATCAGCAGAAATGGAGGGTGAACCAACAGATGTGGAGGTTTGACAAACCAAAATAAAAGTTCACTGCTTCATGAAGTTGCTTTACAACATGTGTATCTATATGTATATATATATATGTGTATATATATATGTGGTCCCCGACAGAATTATGGAAAAAACTTGCCGGAATTTCCTGTCTCCGTTTTTCCATGATTAGGGTTTTCCTCATAAGGGTTCAAAACTTGCCGGATGAGATTTTAACCTTTTTTTTCCATAATTCTTGGAAGGACCCAGGATTTTCCATAATTGTTTTTTCCTGCGTAATCAGGGGGGTGGAGCAAATTAATCCAGTTTTTTTTTCCATAATTGTTTTTTTCCATAATTAATCTTTGGGGGTCCACCTGCTGGCCATGTCAAAAGTGATGTTCCTATTGAACATGGCATTGTTGTGGAATCTGCCCGTATCATTTTTTTTTTACCCCATTACATGATATACATCATGTACATATATAAATGGCAGTCTTGAGGGGTATATACCTATATACCTGAACTTTAAACACGTATTTTCCATAATTCAATATTCCCCCTGAAAATGCATTCAAACTGCGAATCGATGGACATGTTCCAGCCGACAGAATTTTGGGAACAACAATCAAAAGACATGGTCTAGAATTTTCCCGTGATAGGCGTTTCCCGTCAATTGTATGCAACCATTTTTTTTCCATAATTCTGTCGGTCACTGTATTTAATTTATTTGTTGTGCCACGTGCTTGGAAGTGGGATCATGCTCCGAATAGTTGGGGTATGGATTTGCTCAGCCTCCAGTGGGTGACCCTTTTCGGCAGAAATGGAACAAGACTTAAGGTATTTGCACTGTGATGCCTCTTTGTTAGCTAAGTTGGTAAGAGGTTAACTAGGATTGGTGGTAGATACATCTATATTTAATGGTGTTTACAAACGAACCAAGACAAGTGGTGGGGCCCAAACACATAGAACATGGGTCGTTTTCGTGGGCTATCTCCCACTACAAGAGGCCAGTGCATGTGAGCTCTGGATATGGTATGTAACAGTTTCCACTGAGGATTGTCAAGATTCTACAGATACATCCAAGGCTCTAGATTTTGTTGGTGAGTAGAGTCAACACATATTCCTACTCACCCACTTGGCTACTCAGACTTTTTTCAGAAGAGGATTTTTCCCCATCAAGATCATCAAGTAGGTAGCTGCACCCCGCCATTCAACAGTCGTCGTTTCAGCGTGTGTTTGTTGCCACCAGGCAGCTGGCGGATGCAGCTGATGCGGCTCATTTTCTTTACCTCGCTGACCTTGTTTCTGGTTGAGAAGTGGATATGAATGGAATAAACCCATCGGCAGTCAAGAAATATTGATGGGACATGTTTGAAATAGTGATTTAACCAAGAAAAATCGTATTTTACTGAGATTTAGTGGGATTAATATGAAGCTAGTTAATCAGAGGATTATGAGTGGGTAGATATGAAAACCCATCTGCCATGGTAGATTATTGGTGGATATTCATGAGTCGGTGTTGTGTTCTTTCTCCATTGGTTAATTGGGAAATCAAATGGACATAGTGTGTTTTTTATTGTTTATGTTTAGCAGAATCCCGAAATGGTTGATACTAGTTGCGCCAAAACTTGCAACTATTCATTAACATCTTTTTAGTGGATTGCAGTGGTTGAATGCTTGGTCGGTCGGGAATTGGCGTAGCGGGCAATCAACAACCTGCGGTATGCTCAAGGCCAGAGTTAAAAGGGACAGACCAAGCCATGTGACTATCAGCAAACTTGGTTCCATTTCTGGTATTGTCAGGTTGGAAGATGTATGAAGATGTTCCATGTTTCCCCTTGCAAGTTGGTTAGGTGGGTTAGTAGGCTTGTTTTGGGTTCAGCCAAGGTTGATCCGAAGACTGTGGAAGCGCCGGTCTGAAGAAGCCGCACCAGACGTGGCAAAACACGACAATGGACGGTGAGTCGCATAGGGAGGGGTCAAAGTACCTCGAATTCGAGGCAGCCTCCAACCCCCGTGGGGAAAGCATGGGGAAAGCCATGGAACCCCCCGGTTTTGATGGCGTTTTGTAGCGCTGGTATTGTTTTCAAGCCTTGCAGGGCTACAAGAGCCCAGGCTCACGCCAGTGGCACTCAAGGGACTTTCTTTCACCCCGATGAGAATGGGACTGGTCAGAAACTGGGATGGGTCCCAAAGAGAATGTTGCATATATACCAAATTTTTGTTGGACACCATTTTCTGGAAGGAGTCCTATTTGGTTCGGAACCTCTGACTGGTCAATTTTGCCTGGTGATTCGGTGCAAATCATTCATGTCAACCTCTGATGTCAGCCGTAATGACCTATCTTCGATTGGAGGGTGGTACCCTTGAGGGCATTGGTGGTGTTGCCTTTCCTTGAGCTGCGATGTGTCAGAAAGAGCAACCCAACCCTTTTTTTCCTCCCAGAGAATGCCTCAGCATTGGGTACAGATCATGAAGTCGTGGGCCAAATCCAGGGCTTGCAAGGGCCAAATCCGATTGATGATTATGATGATGATGATGATGATGATGATGATGATGATGATGATGATGAATCATTACTATGTTGATTATGACTTTGATGATGACGAAATATGTATGAGTATGTACATTATATAAGAAATGTTTGAAACATAAAAGGACAAAACATAGTTATATCAATACATAGCTATTTTCAAACTATGATAAACTGATCAACTTTAAACTACTTTGGGAAAAAGTGTAAGAATATTATATAATATTCATATAAAGGCCGTATAGCATCCATACACTCCTGGCCCTAAAAGATATGGCCCCCTTCGTTCAACGCTGCGGCAGGGCTCTCTGAACCCTTCGATGTTAGCGGGGCTGGCGGCCGCCGGAGCTGGGGTGGTGCCTGGGCGCGGAGTGAGACTCACTGCGATGCTCATTGTGGATTCTACCTTGATTTTATAGGGATGTTATGATTTTGTGTATTCTGGGATTTTATTGTGATTTTTTGGGATTTTATTTCATGGATATTTTATTGGGATTTTATGGGTTTGTCTGGGATTTCATGGTGTTTTTTTGGGGGATTTTATGGATATTTTGAAGGGATTTCTGACTGAACCAAGGTTGGCGGCATCTCACTGTACCAAGAATAGTTTTGAAACATGGGCGGCTACTCCACAAGAAGTGGACTTAATAACTGATATTCGCCTTTACAGCAGCTTGTTATGAACAAAGCTCCATATGATGCTGTTGTTATTCCTGCCTACATGTGGGTTATTTGTCTGTCACTTCTATGTTTGGCCAATGTTAGCAAACATCCGCTTTGGTTTTGCACGCAATGGGTGAAGGTTTTGCAAGTATTGGTTTAGGCACAAATAGGCACACTCAAAATGGGGGTTGAAACTAACAACACATCCATAAAATGTATATTATTAATATTATATAATATAATGACATGATCTGGGCAAACGTGTGATGTCTAGTTTGATTTCTTACTCCTCAGTAGAAGCAATGCAGGGTATGATTGGCCGTTTTTTTAGAAGCCATGAAACAACATGCTATATCTCAGTTCTACATACAAGCTGGGCCCCCTCAGTTACGTTTGTTGAATTAAAACCACTTTTAACTATGGTTACAATTGCCAAAAACCTTACTTATTGGAGTTTTGTTTGCACCAACTTAGCTATCATAAATCAGCTATTCAGGCTATATACAGTTCCCAGGAAAGCATCATTTATCTTGGGATTTATCACCATTTTCCTTTGGTATCGAACACAAATTTGGGGCCTCACCAAAATTGGGCGGCGTTCTGATTGAGTCATGGGATCGATCTGGATAGGTTTCAGCCTCTCCCAGGTCCTACTTCCCTTGGCATTTTGCTGTATCTCGGCGTGGGTTTTGCATCGGGAAATCTAGGGGAAAACTCACTAAATTCATGGTTAGAAACGGGAAACATCCCCGAAGAAAGGGGAAACATTCCCTTGTGGGCCTTACCTCAGGTTGGTGAAATAGAATGATTTACCCAGATCCCAGATACAATATCAATGATCTGTTTGATCAGTTGAATGGTATGATAACTTGTACTTATGAATACATATGAATACTTATTTTTAAAAATCTAGGAAACTGATGAGTTAGATCAGTTGAAGCTGATAATCCGGGAAACTCACAAGGCAAACTTGGGGAGTAATTCAGTACGGTAGTAACGTCAATCCTTGTCCACACATATTTACCAAACAACTGCAAAATGATATTTTTGACGGATATCAGGTATCCAAGATTGGCAATGTCCTTACCTGTGTTGTCCGCTGAGTTGACGTTTTTTTTCTTGGCACACAAAGCAATAGAATGATTTGTCGGCATCATTCTTTGGTCCATGTGTTGCTCAATTTGGTTTTCGGTGTTTCTTGAGTTTCTTGAAAGACAAAATGCACGTTGTTCCACATTTAGCAATCCCCAAAAAGATAGAACTGCAATTCATCACTCCAACGCGCGCACAGAGGCGGCGCAGGCCCCTTGGGGTTCATGCTGTCTTCTTGGAAGTGCAGTTCCAGTTAGAAGTGGATATACAACTGAAGTCATAGAGTCTATGGAATTTATCCCAACTTAAGGGGGTTTACAACTACAATTGATCACTTGATCATAGTAAGTTAGGGCCCCATATCCCAACAAACATGGGGGTTTTATATTCATGCCGACAATCATTTTTTCCACCTCAACTGCACCGGGGAGAGTTGATATTCACTGGATTGGTTAATGGGAAAATTTACAGGAAACTATGGATTTCCCCATCAAATATAGATGTTTCCTGTAAATTTTCCCATTAACCAATCCATTGATTGATGGCACAGGTTTTTGCCCAAAAAAGGCGGGATCGGCGAAGAGCCTCGGCATGTTCTTCTCGGATTTGGCGAGACCTGGGTCCTTTTGGACCCCAAAAAAGCTTCGATCTACCCATCATCTTGTTGAAACAGAATGGACATACCCTCTGGTAATCTAACATAGCTATGGAAAATCACCATTTTAATGGGAAAATCCACTATAAATGGCAATTTTCAATAGCTATGTTAGTTTACCAGAGGATATGTAGGTTTACTTCTCCGACTTGTCCTTGAATTTAAGATAAATGACCCATTGATTGGGTGACTTTACCCCCCTCAACTGGGATACAGGGTTCTGGAGACTGCGAGAGCAGCTGAATGGTGTGTTTGGGTGGGCTGACCGGGCCCCGTTTGGTACATCAAACATGTAGGAATCAACCAGCAACAAGGACTTTACGTGGGGTCCCATACTTAGCTAACATTAGCTGAATGGGTGTATAGCTAACTAACTGTGGTTTATAATAGTTTGAGTTTTATATTATAACTATACCAGATAGGTTTATAAAGCAATTTATGGCCAGCGAGGCCCACCTTGCACATGTTTGCTACTGTATATGTCCGTTGGACATGGGATGGTTGCCCGAATTGATTCATATTCGGGGTATGGGTTATGGGTTTGCTCAGCCTTCAGTGGGTGACCCTGTTCGCCAGAAATATCCAGAAATGGAACAAGACTTGGTATTTGCAATGTCATGTGATGCCTCCTACTGAGCTAAGTTGGTAAGTAGGTTAGCTAGGATTTTGGGTCGATACATCGAACTAGTTCATGGGGCTAACAAAGCGACAAACATCACTGGGGGTAAGTTTGATGCTGCCCAGTGGCGCGAAGATTTTGAGTAACCCAGGCTCTAACTATAGATATCCCTAACACTAAGCATAAGCTAAATGAAGTTAGACAAGCAATAAATCGTTCTTAAACTAAGTGGAGTCAGATAACCATGTAATCAGAGATAACGCATATCCCAAACAGCAGCTAAGTGGAGTTAGACTATAACTCTCACCATATGCATATATATATATACTTTATATATATATAGCGTGTGTAGTGAACTATACTCATTCAACCTAGAGCTTCACACCACATCAGCCCAAACCCTTCGCCACCGTTCTTCGCCGTTGAACTCAACAGATTTCCCAAGGAAGGCCAAGAAGAAGTCCAAAGCCAAGGGCGGCGAAGATTCCCCGGCCGCCGACGCTGACGCCGCCAAGGCCAGGCTGAGGGATGAAGAATACAAGGTGGGGACCCAAGAGCGTCAACTAACTTGGTTGAAATATAGTATGATAACTGGGGTATATAGGACCTCTAACTTAGAACTATAATTACATGGATTTATGCACCAGCACACATCAGTGGGTTACCCACCCTGTAGGCAAACCAAGAAAACAGCAATAAGACAGGTGATTGAAGCAATGAACATGTTGAGACCAGCAGCAAAAAAGCAGGGCTGCACCGCCAATGGGATTCAATCCACCTTGGTGAAACCTGGGCATCGTGAGGCAGTCATCATAGCGATGTTTTTTTTTTTTTTTTGCATCAGTGAAATAGGGACTATCCCAATGCATATATGGCTTATTTATGGGTTATATACGAATTAGTAAGAATTAATATACGGGTTATATATATATATATATATTTATTTATTTATTTATTGGTTACATATGGGTTACAGATGGGCTATAGACTAGATGGTTTATATGTGAGTTACACATGGGGTTGATATTTATATACATACATATGTACATACACACACACGTATATATATATATAATATAATATTATGTAATATTGTATAATATTGTATAATATATATATATATATGCACCTCTATGCATATGTACCTACAGATACATAGGTTACAGACCATTTGCCATGGCTGCTGCGCACACTTAACACCCCTAGGCGGACGAGCCGGTGCCCCTGAAAAAGCAGAGCCTTGGCTTCACAAGGTGAGGCCAATGGAATCGCTAGCTTGCTTGAAACATATAACAATAATAACTGAAATAATAATCAGATGGTAACTGGAATTTCTGGTTTTAAAAACCTACTTGCAACATTTTGCAACTGCAACCCCCAAGTGTTGGCAAAATGAGTCATATTCCCATCGAATCCCCATGAAATATTGTTCTAAATATACCAATGATCTCTTTTTCACCATAGCAGGTGAAGCACCAAAACGTAATCGCTCACCGGATTCATTTGGTTGAAATAACCATGACAACTGCGTTCATAGTAGTTATAACGAACAACTTACTGTAGATGGATTTATGAACACTGGTGGCCCCAGCCCCAGCTTGTAGTGTGTTCACCATCCAACCTATATAGAGATTTCATCCAAAAATTCATGGCGAACAAAGCTTTAGCCATGGTTTCTACACTGGTGACTATAGTAGTGACTATACTTGGCATATAGTAGGATTCTATCATGGTTTCTCAACTCTTGGATTTGCTGAGTCGAATGATTGTGTTTAGTTTCCCTTCATGGGAAATCCAATGGGAATCGATTCAGGGAACGGTTGTTTATTTGTGAGGGTTCTGGATCAGCAAACCCAGGTCCATAGGGGGATTTGACGCATCGCAGATGGATCCAAATTGGAAGTTGATTCCAAAGTCATCAAATGAGGTCCCTGGATTTGTATGGATTCATTCATTTGTATGGTACTTATCCCGCAATAGCATTGATTTCAAATTCATTTGCCATCTCCAAATGATATTTCCACTGGAAAATCATGAAGCAGGAAGCCTTCATTGGGGTTTCCATACTTGTGTGCACATTTCCACTCAATACGTGGATATATGGCCAAAATATGGGGTTCTTAGGGGCTCTATTCCAAAAATGGTGGGGGTTGTAATGATGACCACCCACTACCCAATGGTTTTCCGTAGTCTGTTACAGCCGGTACACTGATATTTAAACCACCAACATGTGGGGATCCAGTTGATCCCTGGCCATTTTAGGTACCTAAGCTGGACATACTTTTTGGGTATATCCGTATATCCCCTTACATAGCCGCAAACAATAGTACCTGTATATGGTAGGTACCTCCAATTGTAGATTAACCTAGAGATATCAACTATTGTACAGTTAATACTATGATTATTGCTGGTTATAACTACAAATATTAACCACAAATTATAATGGCAACGGAGAATCAATCGGTTCCTGAAATGGCCTCTGAATTGAGGAAGAAAGCAAAAGCTTCGGACGAGGAGCTAGACGCCAAGAAGGTCTCTGAGCTTGGAGCAACGCCCTGAAAAGTCAGCGATATGGAGGTTTCCTGCAATGAGGGTACCCCATAATGGCTGGTTCATAGTGGAAAAGCCTATTAAAATGGATGATTTAGGGGTACCCCCATTCAGGAAAACTCCGGCTATCATACCAGGGATACAATGTGAATTGAAGCATTGCACCCTGTGGTAATTTAACATAGCGAACTGGAAAATCACCATTTTTAGTAGGTAAATCATTTATAAATGGTTATTCCCCATAGCAATTTCAGTTTACTGGAGTGTATATCAATAGGATATATTAATGTAATACTAAGAACCATACCAAACCATCAATGATAACCATTGATGGATCCGGATGAATCATAACCTCACACCTTGATGTCACTGGAAGAATGGTTATTGGGGAGAATCATCCCGGAATGGCCGCAAGTTTCAGCTATAGTTTCAGCCAATCTGTGATGGCCATGTTGGTTTACAAACCCAGCAATTCGGTTTGATTGTATCTACCATAAATCCGAGTTGATAGTCATAAGTCATAAGCCAACTTAGCCGTGTGAAATGCGCAGCAGCTGGTTTCTCTGCAAACTTCAGACCAGGGCCAGATGATGTAGCTCGCTGCGTGCCAGACATGGTTGTGCACAGAGGCGGAGCGCATTTCAAGCAGTTTCGTGTCATGACCAGCACATATCTTCTCTGGCTTCTGAAAAACATGAGCTACTGCCGCTTCTCCATGGCTAGGATTTGCCACACGAGTGGTGAACCTACTGACGACCGCGGACGTGTCCACGTCTAGCCTGCAGACACTGCTTCCGTGCAGCTCGCCAAGGCTCGCCAACAAGTGTGGGCGCTGCAAGGCCCTTGCCTTGCAGAAGAGCTTCAGGACATTACCTTGAAGGCCTCAAACGCCAAGCCTTGATGAACTGGGGCACCGCCTTGTAGCAATCCCTTCCTCCTCAAAGTTTCCGAAAGGGTTTTTGATGTTCCAGAATGGTGAACCCAATATTTGCAGGGTCTTTCTACATGTTTTTGTTCTCACTATATGACCATATCAATCCATCATGTATCCAACCCCCATCAATAAACATCAATAAACCAAGGGCACTATCATTGTAAATCATAGTTGTGTCCTCACGTCGTGACGTCACTGGTTAAACATCTCGAAATGACCTAACAGTTCAGTTCAGGTGGTCCCCCCCAGTCCATCGTTATATCGTTGATGGAGGAAACCTGATGACAAAGGACTATGACAAATTGTGTTGTCACGGTTTAGAATCGGGATAAATCGGGGATATCACCGATGATTCAATGATTTGAATGGGGGTTTCAAATATGTTTTTGTTTCAACCCTTTTTTTATCGGTAATCCTAACTAACGGGCATCCTTTTTTGGGGGTTGATGCCACCAATGAGAATGAATTGTAATCCACTCAGTACTTCAATTGGTGACTACTCCTTCTTACTAAATATAAGTAGGTTATATCCCTGGTTGCAAGTGGAATAAGCAGGATTATGCAGGATTCATCCACCTACAACTGGCATGAACTAACCTATTCTGTGGGATGAACCATCAAGTGGTTCACCCAAGGAATCGTGACCTGTGGAGTAGTTCACTCCAGTTATTGGACATTTCACGGCAGGCCGAGGTCAATCGACGGAAAGAGCATCAGCCCTCAGGGGTCGCGGGGGCTGGTGGAATCGCAGCCAAACTGGGCAGGGAAAAAGCCGGCGGGAATCTTCCGGTGTCATCAAACGTGGCCATTGAACATGCATTAAAAATGGAGGTTTTAATCGGAAAATAATCTTTAAATATCTCTAAAAAGTGGATTGAATAGGAACATGATCTATAAATAGTGGATTTTCCATTGTCATGTTTGAGTATCGGAGGGCAAATAGGGCACAGCAACCCCCAAACACAATGAAAAATACGATCCTACTTCGTGGTAAATTGCGTTTCTATGTTTTTGGGGGTTACTATATGCAAATGGTTGTTTAACCCGTGTATATGTCAGTTAGACTTGATGCTAGGCAGTGAAGTACGTTTTTTTTTGATATTTTTCGGCTTCCAGGATCATCGAAGTAACTAAGTACATTCCAATTATATAATCCAAATTTGCTTGATTTTGGGATACGCAAGCGTCTAATTATATTTGTTGATGTCAAGTCCTCCAATTTGGATTATTATGGTTTCCAGTTTTTTCGTTGATATGAAGCAAGAGATATGACAGTGCATATAACATGTATTAGAGGCACGCACACATACACACGTGCACAATAAGATGGCGATGCGCGAAAAAAGGGTGCTGCTAAGGAATGCATACTGCAGAACGACCAGCAGTTGCCGTTAAAATTAATATACTGACATGCAAAACCTGATATCATGTGACTGTTGTTTTCCGGATCAGCCTAGCTGTGCAGTCAGGGTGTGATATCAACACTGACAATTCTGAAAGAAATGCCAAGTCATGGCAAAACCATCTTGATCTGTTTCGGTTGGTGGCTTCAAGCCCTAATTACTCCAGTCATTCCGTTTCTGAGCTTCCCAATGCAACATAGTTCTTATGGGGGTTTCCTAAAATGATGGTACCCAAAAATGGATGGTTTACAATGGAAAATCCTATTCAAGTGGATGATTTGGGGGTACCCCTATTTTAGGAAACTTCCTTATAGGTATCAACAAGTGAAGTTTCCCATGATAGCTTGATCTTGCTTGATCCGCCGGTTTCTCGGTTCCTCGGTTCAAGTGCTGATCGCGACAAAACCGACAGCAGCAGCGGTAGAGTTCACTGGGGACAGGCGCAGGGCTTGAGGTGCTCGCGATTCACAATGCGTGTCAGACATCTCCAGACTCATTTGCAGGCCTGGTTCAGAGCTCCGCTCGGCTCGGATGGGGAAGTGAGCGGAGCTGGTGACAAAGCTCGGCTTGATATGTACCCCTCAAATGGCAGAAATGGATGTAAACAACTGCTTTAGACTCACTAGACCCTTAAACTCTGGTAATTTGTTACATTTTGCGAACTGGAAAATCACACTGGAAATTCCATGGGCAAATCATCGAAGTATAGATGCTATATGTTAGCCATCTTTACCAGTTCCCAAAGGGTTAAATTCCCGGAGGCTATATAATTACCATGAATATCCCTTTTTCTTGGTTCAGTCAGTCCCTATGAATTGCCAGATAATCCCTGAATAATCACCAGAAAATCAGCATAAAATCCCAGAAAATCTCACAACATCCCCATACATCACCATCAAATTTCATAAACGCATCTAAAAGCCTGAAAGAAACATCACACTAAAATCGACATAGAAATCCCCATGAATTCCCCACAAGATCCCAATTTTCTGACACAGGACCAAGGCCTGGTGTACACCGGGAAGCTGAATGAGTGCCTTGGCACCTGACAGGGGATCCCCCAAGGATGCGGGCCCTGAAGAGGGCCTGGCTATTGGGAACGAGTTTCACCCCAATAACTATAGATACATCATATATCTACCATATATCTATAGTCTATAGTTAGATGGTTAGTCAGTTATAGTGATAGTACAGTTTATATCCATATATCATCATATATCCATAGTCATGTAAGGCAGTTATTTAACAAGAAACATAGCTATCATAAATCTTAAATCACGTATTACCATTTTTGGCTAGATCCCATCTTTTTTCAAAGCTAAGTGTGGGACACTTGGCTACGTAGGGGGCATCGCCTTGTGGTTTTGATCATTGGAACGGGGGGGGAGACCGGAGAAATCCCTGGAACATGAACCCACAAAAGGTGTGCCAGCATCAACAGATCTGCGGTGGAGTAGCACGGGGTGTCACCAGAATAGTGGATATAATTATATACATATAGTGCTGATTTCACATCAATATGGGTATATGTCGTCAGATTACATGGATTTTGCTTTGACTATCATGGATTATCCAAGTATTTCCCAGTAGTTACTGGTTGAATTCCATTGTTTTTGTTTGACAACGTTCTATGATGTTCCATGTGCTTTGTTTTATACATTCATACCTGCATCCGCGATAAACAAAAAAAGTACATTGGGGAATGCCTCATGCGTTGACACAAGGCCCCGGAGTTAAAAGTTGGTCTGTAAACCAATCTATACTACAGATACATCCACCATAAATCCTACAGTTTGCCATGGAAAGTCTTGTTAAACCAACTAAGCTACGTAAACGTGGTAGAACTACATTGAACTTGGCCGATTCAACCACCATTTCACTGTTGGGTAATTAAACTTCCCATTCTGGCTGGCTGGGCCCAGATTGCGAAACGTCCACGTGGGTGTGGACGCCGTTCTTCGTCTTAACGACCTGGTGGGTTTGTGGATCAATGGCGGTTTTGAATGGATCGATTTCAAGGTTCAAAGGATCAAATTGGACTTAATGGATGATGGAAAACTTTTTATCTGGATTGGTTTGAGGTAAGCATCTACGGGCAAACATGAATTAGTCGTAATACTAACTGGGGTTGCTTGCTCAAACCACTGGGAAATTGTGAATGGTGGTTTGATAGATTCAAGGGAAAACTCGGGGACGGAGTTTTTTTTTTTTAAGGAATTCCGTGAGCAACTCCTTGGCTGTCGGTTTTTGAGCCCGAGATCGATCGGCACCAAATGGCCCTCAAGATGGATCAACCGTTGCTAATACCACAGACAAGAAAAAACGTCTAAACGCGTCTAACATGTGTGTATGTATACCATGTAGCATATGTAACAGGTGTTTGAGGGCTTGCCCATACAAAGCTGTATCTCCAATTTAGGTACCTGACCATTTTAATGATTTGTCAAAGACCGTTTCCAAAGTTTCCGGTAAGGTTTCGCATCTAGTCCAACTCATGCTGGTGAATTCGCAAGACATCCTGCAAGGTTATTGATCTTCCCATGCAATGCTCAGAGGTTTCAACCATTTTCAATCAGTGTATACCTGGGGGACACCTATGATGTCTATTTAAAACGTGTTTTCATATACTTATTTGTTTGGCCCCCCGTGGGGACAATACTCACCAGCCATACACTTTTTTTTGGGGGGGCAGGGTATCTGACGTTGGACATGATTGATAGCGATTCTTGCTCAATTACGGCCGATCTTGGATACCCTGACAATCATATCCAATTGTGGCCAATCCCATTTTGACTTTGAATATGTATAACATATAGCTTTTCATTATTATAGCATATTCTTTAACCCATGCAACTTTATGATCTTTATGTCGCTCTTCACACTGCGTCAGCAGACCCAACTTGGGCATCCTGTGATAGTAAGCCCCTAAAAGAGGAAAAACTATATCTGCACTTATATGATAGTATGTGGCACAGTATGTGGACTATCACATATAGGAACAATGTTATAAGATCTGTGTAAGCCAGTCCGTAATGTTACAAAAAGTCGTGTTTTTGTTTCCGTAATGGAGTCCGCTCCCTGGATGCCCAACATGATGAGTCCCCTGTTTACGATAGCTAAGTTGGTTATTTAGAACTATAGGTCAACTCGGTTAAATATGGTTTATGGTATACATCACTGGTCTGGAAACACAAATTGTGATATCTACTCAATATATCTATACATGACATACAAATATAATCATATATATATAGTTAAATCGTTGATAAACCAACTTCAAGACATCAACAAAAAACCTGGTGGATGTCATCCATGTTCCTTCGATTTTCCCTGATACCCTCTGGTAAACTCACATAGCTATTGAAAATGGTCAGTTTCAATGGGAAAATCCACTATTTCTATGGCCATTTTCAATAGTTTATGTTAGTTCACCAGAGGGTACATCCACCATCTAAACCCCGCTCTTGGTGGATCCCCCGGGGGCCGCGCGAATCGAGGTCTTTTGGCTTCGGTCCATTCAAGCCCTGAAGGATCCTTTCGCCGATGCCCTGGGTGGCATCCCTCCAGGCCGTGGAGGGGGTCGATGGCATCAAAATGCCTTGGAAAATGCTGGGAAAATGGAGATGATATAGGATTTTCCAGTGGATTTCATGGGACATAGTTAGTTATGAGATGTTATGAGTCATGATCATGGGTTATCAATATTGATATTTTTTGAGGACATGATATACTGGAAAGGGGATGTACTGGGGTACTAAGAATCTAAAGGTAATGTGGTGCAAGGTAATGCCCTCAAACCCTAAAGATGGTAGGCTTTAATCAAGAGTTACACGGTGATAATGGCGGTCTAACCCACCAAAACATGGAAGTCTAGGACTGAAACTGGCAAACACAAGTCGAGGTTAAGTAGATGTTTAACTATTGTGTATGGCATAAAGGTATACATAATAAATCAACAACCATAAGCAACATTAAGTAACTAGAGGGCGTCACCTTGCAGGGAGAAGTGACTGGATGAGTACCTCCTACCAGCTGAAGTAGGGTAACCGTTGCCACATATGTGGAAAACCCACCATTTGTAGATCAGTTTTCCACCATGGGTTTTGCACACCTATGGCAATTTTTTCCACAGGTTGCATTCTGGTAATTTAAGATAGCCATAGAAAAAGACCATGTTCATACTAGCAGGTAAAAGAATTCAACCATTGGCAATGTTCATCAATTTTCCATGGCTATGTTAGTTTACTGGATAAAGTATTGAAAACCCGTTCCATCACACTGGTTGATGATCCCTAAACAAGGTTCAACTTTTTATGTGTTCAATAACGGAAGGTTATAGACGATCGTACTTGGGTGGCACCTATGTCACCTGGTTCTTCCATACCAAAGTCCGTTTGCTTCGGGATAAAACCATAGTTACGGTCCCAAAAAACATCCAAAACGGATCGAAAGGTCACATCCTCCTAATAGAGTGGTAAATTTGACCTCTTCGATCTTTTGTTGCTATGGGCATCCGCCCTATATTTGACATCAACCAATGAAACACAGAGGGTTGTCAACCGGGAGGTATGTTTGGCTTCGTGGACAAAGAGCTTGATGCGTTCAAAGAGTTCCTTGGTGATAGTCTGGGAGAAAATGGCTGGCTGGAAAGTTCCAACATGTCCCAACTTTGAATGAGTCCCAACAAGTCCCAACTAGGAAAGTGTAGCACTACCATCTGTAGATTCGATTTTTGTTCCATTAAGTTCCTTGAGGGTAGAAGTCGGAGATAGTTTCCAGATAATGGGAGTTTGACCGCAGCGATATATTCATGGCATATCACAGATATACAGATATGGTTCAACCTCGGTGATGCTGGCATTGTTTGAGGTGAGTGTTTGCATATAAGAATATGTAAGATGTTTATAATGTTTGTGAGATTCGTTGTTTACCCAACAGTAGTGTAACTTGGTTGCTTGTATTGGTCATCCCTGCAATGATGGGATTGGCCGTCGAAAATTGCAGATTCTTGCCTGTATTACCCCATTTTTTGTTGTTGTTGTTGTTGTCGTTGAATTTTAGATCCCAATTAATTCTACCTCGGCTAACGGGCGCAAACTCCGACCAAAGAGATGATAGTGCTGGTGATCACTGCTAGTGGGTGAAGGCAATGTCCAAGGCACACAGTCAACTTTAGACCTAGATGTCCAATATATAGCTGAGCTATGGAGAATGGCCTGGGTGGTAGGATATAATTCGGAAGTTACACTGTGTTATTGGGGATTGTGAACTAACCCAGGAGTAGGGAAACCTATCAACCAACTATTTTTTGAGATTGGATAGGGGTATTTTTTTTGCCTCAGCTTTCAACTTTTCATCATCAATTTTATTCTAAAGCGTCATTTTCTCTTCTTTATGGGTAGCACAACCCACATCTCTCCACATTGTTCAATCAATCCCGGAATGGAATGGCGGGAAAATCTGCAGGACTATTTCATACATCAGGAAACCCCCCGAACTATTTTATGGTCAAAAAAAACACTGTTTTCGCGATAAACCATTGTACTTCATGGTAAAAAAACCACTGGATTTTCCGGGTTTTGATTTTCCCAACTGAACCAATCCATTGAGTCATCCAGCCATCAGCCTCCGTCAGGGCTGGCATTACGCCCCTCTTTGTCTTCCAGGGCGTGGCACCAGGACGGGTAGCCTCTGGTTGTTTAACGGTTTGCTATGGAAAATGGCCCATTTCCAGATGATGAATATGAGAATTCACCATGATTTGCCTATAAAAAATGTTTTGTTTTTCCAGTTCGCTATGTTAAATCACCAGACGGAAGTCAAAAAAGATGCAGACAAGTGTGCTGATTGTTGGGATTTGAATGCATGTTTGACTACTTTGAGGGTGCTTTGCACTGTTTGCCTTTCTGTTTGAGTGGATAATTTCTACTTGTTTGCATATTTCCTGCAATGGTGTTTCATGTTGAAATTCATGTTTTAATTACTGAATTCTGTGTTCAGAAGTGAAAAGAGCTTAACAAAAACACATTTGACGATATTTTTCAAAAGCAAATGAAAAAGAGCGGCACACATGTTTGTTAGACTCGGTATAGGGATATTTGATGGTCTTGACAATGCTGAGTGTTTCTGAAGCCATGTGTTGGACAGCTAGACCGGTAGTGCTATGGGTTTCCACAGATTCAATATCCATGAGACAACTCAATGGTTTCAGTTATGAGTCGTGTCATCCCACCCTCCCTATTCAATAATACTTGGCTTTTAGGACCACTATATGCCTAGACTCAAGATCAAACCAGGATTTCTTATAAAGTTGTTTGCCTCATATATAGGGGAGTTGGTACGGATGCACCAGCCGGTTTACTCGGCAAAAATCCAATTGATACTGGTGAATATTGGAATCTCCCACATTCACTCACCAAAATTGATGCCCATTTTGATACCCAATGAATCCCAAAAAAATCATACCCAGTAGATCCCAGTAGTAAAAATCAGTAGTTAAACCATTAACATTACCATTAACATTCCATATCTATGGGGAACTTATGGGCAAATGCTGATCCATATATGTTACTCTCTGGTGATCAAGCATGACTTGCCGGAAAACTCCACATTTATTGGTGACTTTCTTATTCAAATGATCATTAACTTGGCTGAATTACAACGCCATGGCTTCACCGCGATGTCACCATAGATTCTGATTAGTTGGGGAAATCTTCCCAACATGACCTTACTTGAGGTTGGTGAATTATAATGGAGTCAGACTCAATATCAGATTGCAAATTTTGCTGCTTGGACCCGACAGTTCATCATTATCCACTTCATTATCATATCCTTGTAATCAACCATGGTGTGCCCGAAAATCCAACATTTGTGGATAAAACCTCCATTTACATAGTCGATGTTTCCCATACCTTTCCATACTTTCCTATGGTTTTCTCAGTAATGTCTTCATTTTCCAATGTTTTCCCGCACCTTTCTATGTGATCACCGAGGGGCAAACTAAGCCCTTTCGAAAAACAGGACCGCAGCACTCGATGTTCGTGAGCCGAATGGATCACCAGATGGTGCCTCGTCGAAGCGAACAGTTTGGGTGGAGCTGATGGGACCGGTACAACGAGTGATACTACAAGGTGGGGCCCCAAAACGTTAGCTAACTTGGTTGAAATAACTATGATGATAATAGTGATACAGTAATAGCGATAATTAATTGTGATAATAGTCCTCATAGGGATTCAAGATGATTTAAGATGTTTTTAAGATGATTGAAGATAATTTAAGATGATGAAGGATGATTTATGTAGCTTTGTAACCATCCAACATGGGTGAATAGGGATTTGAGATTATTTCATCAAAAAAAATAGAGTGATAATTGCTTTATACTAGGTAGTGGAAACACTAGGCTAGCAAACTGATGTACTATGTATATATTTATCATGTTTTATCATTATTTATATTCATTCTGATCAAGCACATCCAATAACATCCATCATTCCCATATGCGGAATATTTACCAGCATTTACCCCCCAAGAGATCCCAGTTTTCAAAGTAAAGATACCATGACCATGGAGCATATTGGGATCGCCGGCAGTGGAAAATCCAGCAAAATTCCTCATTTATAGATGATTTTCCCAGCTATAACCCTCCACTTATAGGGGATTTCCTGGCCAGCCATGTTTGATTACCGAAAGGTCATCATTTTGACTTAGAATATGTACACTTGGGATATATTGGAATACATGGATGGATCAGAAACTTATGAAATAAACACCCTCTGGTAAACTAACATCACTATGGAAAATCACAATTTTCATAGATAAATCATGGAACTAAATGGGCCATGTTCAATAGCAAACTGTTAAATTACCGGAGGGTACCATCTGTTTTGCCAGGAACACGTCACTTAAATCCCAACGACAAACCGGCGGTTTCCCAACGCCAGGATATGGCGTGGAACTACCTGGCGCAGGGAGAGAAGTCTTCTGCCCAGAAGTGCTTTGCCGTGCCTTGGACATGCGTTGCACGCGCTGTGGGAGAGAGATGCTCTGCAGGTATCACTTTAGAGAAGCATGTCTTACAAATCAACTTATACGGAAACTGTTGGTGCCCTAAAAAGGATGGGGATTTCACCAAGAAGATATGGGATCAAATAGTCATTTGTACTGGGCGGCAGGAGAGAGAGAGAGAGGCAGAGAGTGTCATGTGAATGAATTCTGGTAGGTAATTTGATTGGCAAAGCCCAAAACATTATCCCATAGTAATGGGCTTATATATTGGGTAAATCATCTAGAAATGGTGTATAATGATGTATAATAGGGATATCATGGGATATAAACCCACAACAATGGGACTGGGAAATCCCTTTGGTAATGGAGGTTTTCATGATCTATATATATATAGGGGATTTGCCATTGCCATGCTTGATTACCAGGGTGTAAGAGATGGGAAATGGATATGTTAAGTGATGGGACTGTCATTAGTGCAAAATACATTGATCATAAAGATGGGTTGTGAGAGGATATAAGAGGGTGATATCATTCACCATCACTTAAATCAACTACAAGTGATAAGTGGATGATTTGAGTGTATTGGATCATGGACAAAAGAACGGGTGGTTCATAGGTGTTGTAAATACCACGCCATTGTTTTGTTTCTGGGTATGGAAGGCAACGAGGTGAGTACCTGACTTTGGCAGCTCTCAACGTAAGAGAGTGTCCAAGCACGGGTACAGCCCAACGAATACATGCTGTATATATATGTTCAGCAGAACAAACCAAACGCCATCGCCGATTTTACAATTTGGCTGTTACTTTTCCCCTTAACATCAACAAACAACTTGGGATTTCTCAGATTTGGTCATACTTATCATATCATCACTGGATTGGTTTAAGGGAAAATTTACACCGGAACCCCCTATATTTCATGGGAAAATCCATGGTTTCCTGTAAATCTTCCCTTAAACCAATCAGAGTTGTCTATCGTCCCTTATGTTCCACGGTCGTTTTGCCACTAGCCCCGCCGATCCCGGACTCGAGGTCTCGACGAGTCGCATCAATGGTGACTTTGTGTATTTCATCTACCATCACCTTAGCACCTTGGACTTGGCAGAGAGAAAATACAAAGATCATTTATCTACCAAATATCGGAAAAATGATGGATAATGGATAGGAACATGATAATGTCAAGTTCGGATTAATAAACCCCCCCCCCCAGAAGGTACCTTCTAGAGAAGGTAGGCCCCCCCCTATTAATAAGACCTCAAAAACAAAAATGGGACATCAATTGAAATCAATTGAANCCCCCCAGAAGGTACCTTCTAGAGAAGGTAGGCCCCCCCCTATTAATAAGACCTCAAAAACAAAAATGGGACATCAATTGAAATCAATTGAAATCAATTTACGTTCAATTGATTTTTCTTTAAAATCTAAAAGGATACGTAAGGATTTCAACTGAAATCAATGCACGTTCAATTGTTTTCCCTTTTAAATCTAAAGGAGAAGTGAAAATTTCAATT